>JAVQKC010078199.1:0-29118 GCA_036025475.1 Philypnodon macrostomus | reverse complement strand
GATGCACAACTACGACTGGGATTGTGGCTGAAGATCTGGTGGAGAGTCACTGTGTGAAGCTGAGCAATCACCTAGTGAGATGAGATGGGTCAAATGCAGAGAACAAATTGATCTTATTTTACCCACGTAAATGACTCGTTAGTTGCAGGGCTAACACGTACAGACAGGCAATCATTTCACTTTTTAAACAGTGGAAGCTGGCACCCAGAGACAACGCACAGTGACACAGGGAGGGCATGCGGACTCCACTCAAAGATGAACTGTTCTATTATGTCATTATGTTAGCAGTTTGAAAAGCATTCAACTTCTCTACACTTTCAGGTTGATCAAACATTACGGCTGTGTTTACAAAAGAGAGATGCGTCGTGGGTTACTCTGACAGACAGCCTATTACATAAACGTTCCATAAAACATTAACAGAACTTTCTCAACAGCTCTGTTGACTTGACAAGCTTTTTACACTCCAAGCATTAACTAAAACAAGAGGAATCTTTGTTTCTCGCAGCTCCTTCACCCTCTGTAACACCCGATTGTTTGTGTTTTGCAAATAGAAAACCCATTACCTTTAATTATATTGCCTTTCTAAGTGCGGCGACTTCAAGTGACTTTTACATTTAGCGAGTTGGTTTTGTTTCAATGTAAGCAAATGTACACGTCTAAGGAGATTGTGCGTGTGTGTGTGCGTGTGTGTGTGTGTGTGTGCCAGATTTGTTTCACAGAGGCCTTTGCTAAATGTGTCACGGTTTGAGGTAATGGGTAATTCTGCTGAAAGGTCATATTAGGAGGCTATGCAAACAAAAGAAGAAGGGGATAATCCCTCGCCAGCCGGTCCTGTTCTGGCATGTGTTTACGTCAGACACAACAATGTAAAATGAGGACTAGTAATATCAACTATGATGTAATCTCAAGATACAGACTTAAAATGTCATTGTTCCACTGTTGAGTAAAAACAACAAAAGCTGTATCACCATCTTTAATACACAGAAGTAAATCAAATGCCTTAGTATTTTGAAGCTTATGTCCAGAGAATACTGTATAATAATGCATAAATCATCTAATCATCTGTCTTTTGCTAGCATTTGTGTGAACTTTCTGACTTCTGGGACACGGCGAGGACATGCAGAATCGAGGATCGAACCCACGACCGCATTGCTGGGAGGCGAGAGCATTAACTACTCTGGCCCCTTAATGGTTTATGGTGAATTAAATATAGTTTTATAAGAGTTCCCATTAAAATATTATAGGCAGTCCTAATACTCAATAATCATTTTTACAGACTTCTGAATTGGTTTATTTTTCTCCCCTGCCAAGGCACACAGTCACAGTTCTTTTAACCCTTCTCCACGCAAGAGCCTCTAGTGTAAAAGTAACATATGCACTGTGTTAAATGAAGAACTGGGAACACAAAGACCTTTCTGCTGCTGAAAAATAGGACACCCTTGAGAGAGTGGGACCCTTGATGCATTGAGACGCACTGAGTCCCAAAGGCTCACATTTAAATCCTTATTCTCGCTGTAGTTATGGCTCCATGCCTCGAGTTACAGGGAAATGTCAGAAGAGACCTATTAGTTCATGATAATGGCTGCCATGGTACAGTATGTCACTTCATAGGCCTATTCCTGTACGTCGTGTTAATGAGACAACTTGGGAGGAATGCAACTTCTTGATCTTCAGGTGAGAAAATCACAGTCGGGATGCCACCACAGATGTTGATTCAGTGGAGCCTGCAAATCAAACAAAGCTATTTCTGAAGCTTCATCAGAAACACAATAGCTAAAGTTAGTTGATGCAGACAGCTGTCACAAAAGATGAATTCTTTCAAGTTCTGAATGGCCTGCAAAGTGAAAAAAATAAGAGATACTGGTTGGTATTATCCAGAAACAGAAGATAGTGAAGCAATCCCTGACTGTTTGATTGTTGCTCAGGGTGACAGGGTGTCGAAAGTCAAACGTTTCTTAAATGGTATCCACTATAACAGTTGTTCCTTTACTGGCCCCTGGTGGCTGGCTACAACACTTTTCATATAATATATATTTTCAAGTCAAAAATAATCATTTTGTCCATTGAAACAACTGACTTACTTACAAATATTATATTCTGTTGCAATCAGAGAAAATATGAGTGCTTGAAGGAAAGGATTCAACAATTCAACGATGGTGGAGTGTGAATCACATTTTTACATGACACTACCACATGTTATATATTATACGTTATAACAAGATATGTTTAGTATCTTGAAACTTCATGATAAATGATTATGTAAAAATGTGGTCATTTTCTATGTTGTGTATAATGTGATACTTATCTTGTAAAAACGTGATAGTATCTTGTAGAAACGTGATCGTATAAATGACAGCAGAATTTATTGTAGGCTATTACTGGACTATGGTAAACAACAGCAAGCATCATCTTACTGGTTTACAGACATGATGGAGTTTTGAAAGTTAATTCTTCATCAGCAACAGTAGAGATTGTTATGCATCAAGGATTAACCACAACCATCTGAAGTATTTTACCACCCGTGTAAAACCTGCACCTTTGTATTTTTCTTTTTTATTGTACTTTTTTATTATATGTTTATTATATTGTTACTTAACTCTTTTTTGCACACTTTTTTCTTACCATGTACAAATATTGCATGCTACTAGTACTTCATGACTATCTTAGCGAGTCTAACGGTTCTTCCGATCCAAAGCATTTCATTGCATTTTTTGACCCTGTGTTGAATGTGCATATGACAAATAAACTGAAACCTAGATTAACATCGTCCATTTGTAGAGGAAAAAGTTGGGCTGATATATCTGTGTATCTGTATCATTATCTATTATCAAGAGAGCATAGAAACAGAAATAGGAAAGTACAATTAGCTAAGCAGACTGTTGAAATCTTCTTATGGGAAAGCAGAACATAGCCCAAGCCTCGAGTCACTTTTGCCTTGACGTCATTGACCTTCATTGTTTTACTGCGTGTTCACTCCATGCCAGGAAGAAGGTGTTAAATATTTGGTTTTTATGGCCATTGATAGGTGTGAAGTGCCAGATGTGACTGTGTTCCTGCCTGCAATGTTTTAATATCCTCTGTAATTCTGCAGAGCGCTGAACGAACTCTGGGTTTGTGTGGAGTGTATAAACCTGTAAAGGCCTTTTTATGACAGACATGACTTCAAATGCTTTTTATTTATGACCCGAACATTTTTGCACGGCTGCGATTTAATTATCTCCTCCTCTTTTGATCTGTGAATGAGAATCATGCTCTAGTGCCATCCGTCAACATTACACCACCATCGTATATCTGCCAACCGCCTGTATGCCAGGTTGAGATTATCTCGTAGAACTCAAATAGAAAAGTTTGGTAAGAGCCAAAGGTTTGAGCAGTGAGGTAATGTATGGTTTTATAACTACAATTACTTGCAGGTCATTTATTTAACAATTGGTGGGGAAAAAAAGAATGGAACAAATGACATTGGTGCGATCGTTGCAGCTAAAAGTGGTTGGCATTTTTATGTTAAATGAGCTGCATTCATTAACTTACATAATCTGTTATTAAGGACTTCTCATTTGGGACTTGTAAAATTGTAACAGCTTTGTGTTACCGAACCTTCCATTTCTGATGAGCCCTTTCTCCCTTACATACAAAAATGCTTACGTGCAAATATGTGAATTATTGCTAAATGATTCCGAAGTCAGAGCGGGGTTGAGCAGCACACGGTAAACACACAGAACAATTTGGAAGTCTTAAAGGGGCATGCACATAATCTGATCTTTTTTAGCAAAGACAAAATAATAGCTCCCTAAAAAATGTTTAAGTTTGAATGATACACTGCTCTTTCGTAAGTCTCACACAAACCAGAAAGTATGTACACAAGCCAGGAAGTATGAGAATAACATAACATTCGATCTGGAGTGGACTTTTAATTCTTTAAAATAAAAACAGTTGTGATAACGCTGAAATAAAATATCAGCTCCCTCAAATTATTCCTGATCGATTCTAGTTCTTGATAAATAAACAATGTTTCAACCAATCAGAGCGCTCCTGCACAGTTGAAGCATGTGGTTGGTTAAATAGTTCCTTCCCTCGCTCTCAAACACAGTCCACAGAGGATCTCAAAGTCTCAAGTTTTTTATCTTCTGTTATGCTTTACTAATAACTAAATAATGCTAAACTACAAGGGGGGAAAGTGTCAAACAGCGTAATATGGTTGTGTTTAGAAGACTGTATGTAGGCCATTTGTTATACTGGCAAATATTTACACAATGTGAATGGACTATTGCAGAGGTTTCGTGAAAGTGAAAAGTTGGGATAATCTAGCTACGTGTATGATAATTGGATGATAAAAAGCTCCTTGAGACAGCTCTGACTTGAATTTGTGAAGTCAGACTGTATTTAAAATACAACGCATCCTGTAGCAAAAACATAGTGCAAACACATGTCCAGTGTTCAAAATGGCCTGAATTCCTTTCAAGCTAACGTCATATATATTTAAATAAACCGAGGCTTTGGTTTATTAGTACATACAATCGCTGTATTGCTTCACTGCACATTCATCAAAACAAATGGCTTACATGCATCAGCTCCACGATGATGTGTGTTTAAAGGTATTTTGCTCATGTCACAGGAGTTCTGACCTCAGCGAGAGAGTAATTGGCCTCGCTTCACGGCCACTGCGCCCCCTTCTGGCTAGTCGCTCATACTACAACTTTTCTCTGCCAAAAGTTTGAATATGGAATATTAATGGGTTTTGGGTCCTTCTTGATTAAGATTTAATGTTGTAAAAAAAGGTTTTGTTTATCTTCTTTTTGGGAGCTGTTGGCCACGCCCACTTCACTAATGCAGCCAATGCGTGCAATTTAAAGTAGTGGTAGCAGAGTGGGTTTTTTGTCACCTATCCAGAATGGTGAAACTAAATATTTTAGAAGGTTATCATCTCAGCATACAGGATTACTTCAACATGTATGAGTGAAACAACATTGTAACATGGTAGAAAGCTCAGAGAAGATTGCAGAATAGGACCCCTTTAAACCAACAACATAGCAAGGACTAAGTAACTTGTTCAAAAAATGAAAATCTGCTGCTGACTTCTGGATTAGCCCTGCAAGAGCAAGCAGAGCAACAATCCATTTAATACAAAGTCAAATTTTAGCACGGGTCATGAATACTGAATAGGGAACCAAACCCGAATTTGTGATCTGAGTGTTACCCTCCCAGTCATTCCGCTAAAGCCGGCTTGTTAGATTTGTGCATACAGCCCTTAAGTCCCCATTGATTTAACAATAACACATGCTCAATTGTGGCTTTAGGGAGGAAGCAGCATGCTCCAAAACCAATAACAGCAACAGGCAGCCACCTTTTTCAATATCAGCCATTTTGTTACATGCCTCCAGATGAGTTATTGATTGTGGTGCGTGAATTTATTTGATGAAAGACATCATATTGTTTTTATAGGTGAACCAATATTGAGAGGGTGACTGTGCATTTATAAGCTGCTGCTCCCAAGATGAGTTACAGAGGCAGTGCTGCTTTTTAACTAACATTTGCAGTTTGACTTTTGCTGTCGTTTTCTAAGGTCATAGCAGCTACAGAAGATGTTGTACGTTGATTTGAAGAGGTCAACTCAATAGCTTCAGTTAATTTTCAGCAATTTACAAAATCCATCATTTCATTCAGGCATGTAACCTTAAGTCCATTCCAATGCATCTCTTTTATCAGTGGTTGTAGGCTGCTCACATCTTTTCTCGGTAATCCCTAATAGACGCAATGATCAGGTTTGTGGAGCTTAGCCAGGTGACAATAGTTACAAACTAGAAGCCGATGCAGTGGGCTTACAGTACTGTATGTCACAATGGTAAGATACTGTAAAAATCCTTGCTCACTTTAACTCACTAGCATTTAAACCTAACATCAATACACATTCTAACGCTTGCCTAAATCATTTGCACAGGGCTGTACATTTAGATACAGCATGTTATCTGGAAATAAAACAATTAACCATTTCCTGGAGCAATAGACCCTCATTACATAGTCAGCCCCATTGACTGTCCATTAAAACCAGTCACCTCTATTGATCCCACTTTAAAGATGACCAGTCTGGACCATTTTATTACATCACGAGGCCTCACTACAGCCACATCCATTGATTCCTGGTTATCTGAGCTGTAAACTGTATGCGTCTGAAAGCATCCTCATGTCCATCCCATCTGCGGTCTTTGACGTCATTTAGGTCAGAGTTTATGGGACACTAAAGAATTCTACCGTCCTATTAATTTAATTATTCGTATCTACATGTATTAAGGCTTGCTTTGCATCCATCGGCCACAATAGTAGGTATTCCTATTCTAATGCTTCTAAATATACCTTCAAAAAACCTGTTGTGGTATAAACTGGTCTGGGTATTTTAGAAACTGCTGGTACTTTGGTGATTTGGAGACACTCGACCATTAAGATTTACTGAGAATGGGCCCAGAAAAAGAGAACATCCAGTGAGCAGCAGATTTGTGGTGAATGTCTATAGAGTGGCCATTGTGAGTTTTTGTGTCCTGCAACCGTCTGTTCTAAGTGCATTTACTCATTACAGATCAATACAATACTTAAACCATGCTTCCCATTCATCCTAATGGAGACACCAGAGCAACAGTGTGCAGTAGCTTTTGAGATGACAGTGATAAAATTAGAAGTTTACTAAAGCCTTTATTACATTGTCCAATAGCTTTATCTAGCCGCACAGTCAGCACTCATCTCTGTTTTCAGTCCTGACCCCACAGGCCTTTTACAGCTAATTGAACACAGAAATGCAATGTTAGGTGGGAGCTTGTGCATTGTCAGCTCATCCATGCTCTACCTCAGTACAAACAGTATTAAACTTGCAGGAAAAAATATTTACTATGCAAAACTGCCACCAAACTGCCTCTCAATAAAAGGTTAGTAAGGGCCCAAGTAGAAATAAAATTTGGACCTGGAACATCAGCTGTATTAAGGATTATTGACATTATTTTCCAATTGACTTGTTCCTTACTTGAGAATTGGTAAATTGTCTTACAAACCTTGAACCAATCATCTAAATACCAAACTGAAATACATATAAATCATACAATAACATGCTATAGAGATCATTAGTAACCCAAGTACAGAAACAGATAAACGTACCTTCTACAGAGTAGGTGGATCAGCCTCTTGTGTATGTCTAGTTTTCCCAAACACCTTCACTATTGTGTATTCTCAGGTTTACTACAAGAGTGTGACAAAGACATCACTGCTGGGTAGAGGTTGAGGGGAAATGCATGACTTCAAACATCAATATTAGGGCTGGGCTTTGGACTGAAGTGGCTGCTTAGATACATGAGCACAATGATTAGGGCCGTGTTAAGGAATAGGAGAGCTGTAGAGGATGAGTAAAGAATTAGTCATCGACTGAATCTTTTGCATCCATCTTCTTCCTCTGATTCTGGGCTGGGTCGTGGAGGCAGCATTCTAAGCAGAGATGCCCTCACTTCCCACTCCCCAGACACTTCCTCCAGCTCTTCCAAGGCGTTCCCAGGCCAGCCAAGAGAAATAATCCCGCCAGTATGTCCTTCCTTGGGGTCTCCTCTCAGTGGGACATGCCCAGAACACCCCCCAAGGGAGGCGTCCAGGGGGCATCTGAAAAGATGCCCGAGCCACCTCAGCTGGCTCCTCTTGATGTGAAGGAGCAGTGGCTCTACTCTGAGCTCCTCCCAAGTGACAAAGCTTCTCACACTATCTCTAAGGGAGGGCTGAAATGTTATTAGGCCTATTTGTAATTTTGTAATCTGCAATATTAAACATTAGACAAGGCAACTTTATTTGTAATTCAAAGATAGAACACATTCAGTTTTCATATGCACAACTAAAAGAACAGTTTTCAGCCTGGATGAAACCTTGTGAGAGTAGAGGCCAGCCTAATATCTTCAGGGAGATTTTAGCTCGATAAAACTGAAACGCTGCTTCACCGTGTTTTGTCCTGACTTTGGGCACCAGCAGAAGGCCTGTGTCTGATGTTGTCAGGGTCCGAGATGGGTCATAAGGGACTAACATGTCAGAGATGTACCATGGAGAGACTTGAACACAAGCAGAGCTGTTTGTATGGTTTAGAAAGTTTACCATTGATTCTGGCAATGTTTTTGAGATTGTAAAATTCCACTGATTATTGCAAGATTGGGCAAATTTTGACTGTTAGAAACATTAATCAAAAAGGTGGACTTTGATGAATGGGACATTATTTTTTTAGAGGAAGTTGAAGTGATACATTAGGTGCTTCAATTGAGTTTTTTTAATTTATTGAACTAGTAAACCAATGAACTGCCAAAATTGACCTCATGCATGTAAGACCCATTCTTCTGCTTCTGCAAAAAATAGTGATGAACAGTTTTTTCAGGTGACACTGAGGCTGAGCAAGTGACTGAGGAGACTACCCAACCCACAGACACAACAACTGCACAGAAACCAGCAGAGAAAAGAAAGAGGGTGACAGACAAGGACACACAGACAAAAAAGACTAAAAAGAATGAACGGGTTTGTAGTTTTATTGTATTCTTTTAGCTGTTCTACCTGACGACCAATGTGATTTATATTTCTCAATCGGAATTTTCACAGAAAGAGACTGTGGTTCCTGCACAGAAAGCGCAAGAAAAGCCTGACAGTGAAAAGTCAACCAAACCCAAAAAGAAGAGGAAGGTGAGTAGAAGACCTAGTGCTGACACCTGCTGTTTGAATTGGGGAACAACAATTACTTATCTCAATGGCAAAGATAGTTCTAAATAAATTCATGCATGAGTTACAGAAGAAGAAGAAAACGATAACAGATGTCCTAGCTGCTTCAGAGCCCAAACCTGGCTGTCCATCAGATCTGCAAAGTCTAGCGACACAGTATTTCACTGACAAGCGCTCTGTCATTGAACAAGAGGAGCTACAACTGAAGGGTGAGGCAGAGATGGCACTAGAGAATGGTTTTAGTTTGGATTCATAAAGAAATAATGATGTATATGTAATAATAATAATGTATGTGTAATAATTATAATGTTCCAGACTCCTGTTTCCTGACCTGTAACGACCTGACACACAGCCTTTCTTCTTATCTCAAACAAAGTGGGTATACAAAAACCGTTACTATTAATGTCTGCATACATTTCACCCTATGCTTATATATTTTTGTGTATCTTCTTAGTTTGTCCAAAGTGGGCCAAGATTCAAAAACAGCACACTGATAAAAATGCAGTAGTGTTGTTAATTGTCTGTAGCTCAGCTCTGAGAACCATTGAACTCATCAAGTAAGACTGCATCAGTCATGAATATTACTGGTTTTAATTAGAATTTGCATATTTTATTATTAAAATGGTATTTGTTTGTAGGCAGCTAACAACATTCAAGGGTGAAGCCAAAGTACTCAAGCTTTTTGCGAAACACATTAAGGTACAAATTATTATAATACCGTATAATGAACCGTATATAGCTATAATCTTGTGCTTCTCAACAGGCCAGATTGTTGGTACTAATTTTATGTATTTATTTTTTATTTATGTATTTATATTTTGTAGATTGAGGAACAGGTGAAACTGCTGCAGAAAGGCATCACACACATTGGAGTGGGGACACCAGGTAGAATATCATCTCTCATTGACAAAGGTAGGTTTTGAAGTCTTTTCTGCCTCATACAAACGAGCAGCTGAGCCCTAAGCTTTTCTCTTCTTTTTTTAAATCCTTAGAGGGTTTGGACTTGCAAGCCTTGCGTTATGTAGTTCTCGATTGGAACTGGAGAGATCAGAAACTGAGAAGGATGGTAGACATTCCTGAGGTGAATGGTAGCTCTTAATCAATAAGCATCTCTTATTTGGATTTGTGAGAAAAATGAACTGTTCTCTTTTTCAGATCAAACTGGATTTCATGAACTTGCTAGAAAAATTTATAAAAAATTGTAAAGAATTCAAAATTGGACTATTTTAACTTTAACATGGGTTTTCTATGTATTACAATTCACATTTCTCGTAGGTTTAACCCATTAGAAACATCCTTTGGTTGCTTCTTGTTGTCACACTTTACTGTATGTGCCAGTGTACGGGGTTGAATAAACAGACAATGAAAGAACATAGAATCTCTCTGTTGACTCTGAACTTGGGAAGTGGCTCTTGCTGACAGCATGAGGTCATAAGTTTACTCGCCCACCAGGAAGTTTCACTTAGCAAAACATCCGTAGATAAGCCATTGTAAAACGGATCTCCACGAGGGGGGTTCGAATCAGCATAAAAGCATCTGAGGAGAAAAAATACATGTTTATCTGATCAAAACTGTTGGAAGAACTCCTTAATGCTGTCAAAACAAGTAAAAGTCATAAAACCTGCAAAAGATCAAGTCATTTAGTATAGCATTGTAGTTAATAAGTAACAGGCCTCATCCGTCCCACCCTGCAAGGCCTGCTGGGAAAGTCTGACAGTTGGCCGGCAGTGTGTATGTGTGCGCGCTTACAGAGAGATTGTAAAACCAAAAACAGGAAGTGAATAGAGGCAAGCATTTCGTCGATTTAGTTCGATCTCTACACTCCTCCGCTGCTCATCAGAGACTAGCTTAAATGGGGAAAGTCACCAAGCCTGGACCTCTGGCTCGCAGGCCGGACAACTCCGCCTTCAAACAGCAGAGACTACCCGCCTGGTCCCCCATGCTAACTGCTAACACTGTGCTACCTTTCTTTTACATCATGGCTATAATATGTATGCTGCTGGGAGTGTGGCTCCTGCTGACTGTACAGAGCACTCAGGAAATGAAGGTAAGCTTGTCTAATTCTCTGCTATAGTCTTCAAAGCAACTGTACTGCAAAGCTGAAAGGTTGATCTTTGTGAGATAAGACTAGATAAGGAAGGAAGAAGACCGAACAACCATGTATGCAAAATTACATTGTATTAAGTATAATATATAATTTCAGCTGGACTACACAGAAGCCGGAACATGTAATTTATGTTTTGAAAAACGTAAAAATGTGAGCCATGCGTCCGAGCCCTGCGATTGTTCAGTGGTTTTCTCACTTGACAAGGCTTTCAAGGTAATGACAAAAACATCATCTGTTGCTGGTGAGTGTGGCGTGACGGGTATGTTCAGATTAACTCGTTTTACAGGGAGATGTTTTCTTCTACTATGGCCTCAGAAACTTCCACCAGAACCTGAGGAGATACATGGACTCCAGAGATGATGGACAGCTGGTTGGGAGGAAGAACAACCTTAATGTATTATAATTATTAAAATACAATATTTACATTAACTAATATGTATTTATTAGATATAAACAAGTAATTTACCCTATTTGGCAAAGGATTCAAACTAACCTCTACATAAACGAATTCACCACATACCTGGATCCAGGCAATGTTTCTGATCAATGGCAAACTACATATTATTTTTCATATCAGATCATTTTGGTCTTTACATAATAATAATAATAAAGAGTAATTCATTTATTATTTTTTGCTATATATTCAGCAGTATTATTCTATTTTTCATGTGCCATTTCATACTAGAACCCCAGCTCGTATTGTAAGCCGTTTGACAGAGATGAGAATGGGAAGCCTATTGCTCCGTGTGGTGCAGTGGCCAACAGCATGTTTAATGGTAAACATCGATTATAATAATTAATTATTTATAATTTATTTTAATAATTTATTAATATCCCTAATCTCGAGTTTTTCTTTGTAGATAGCTTCACTTTATTTTATCACAACTTAACTGGTGTGAAACAAAGGGTTCATCTTCTGAGACAAGGGATCACGTGGTACACAGACAAAAATGTCAAGTATAGGAATCCAAAAATGGGCAACTTGACACTCCCTGAAGTTTTTAAAAGTAAGTGTTCTTGAATTACCGGCGTTAATTAATTTGTTGAATCTGCTGATCCAGTTTGATATGATGTGTTTTCCAGACACAGCTAAGCCTCTGTACTGGCAAAAACCTGTGTATGACCTTGACCCATTGGACCCAACAAACACTGGCTTTATTAATGATGACCTGATTGTCTGGATGAGAGAGGCGGCTTTTCCGAACTTCAAGAAGCTCTATGGCGTCCTGAACCGGTCAAACAAACATTTTAATGAGGGTCTGCCGGCTGGGAATTACACCATCGATATCAGTTACCGTATCCTTTCATTTAAATGGGGTTCCTATAGACAGCTATAACGGTTCACAGAGGTTCCCTAACTGTGGTACAAGGCCCCTCTGGTGGCACGCAGGCTCTAGTGGTATTCAGGAGTTTTTAGCTTTTTTTTCCCCCTGGTTTTGTCATGTTTTGGAACAGCTTAGACCTGATTTAGTTTACAGCTGGTTTAGTCTAGTCTTGTAATCTAGTCTAACCCTAGTTAAAAATTCTAGTTTAGTCAATAGGTTTTGGTTTGTTTTAGTCCACTTTGGATATAGTAAAATAAAACCGATATTACCTGGCTTATAAACTCTACTGCCTATTGTATGCCATGTTATCGCTAAAGATCACATAAACAAGACGTATTTAAAGCCTTTGTGATGTTTTGAGCCTTGACCCCTGTCTCTCTAGAGTTCCCTGTGCAATATTTCAGAGGAAGAAAGGAGGTGGTGTTGACTACACTGACCTGGTTTGGCGGTCAGAACCACTTCCTGCCCATTGCTTACCTAGTGACCAGTAGCATCATACTACTGCTCGCCATTGTCCTCACGGTGGTCTGGTGGAAGTTTGGGAAGGATGGCAAAAACATGGAGGAATGATGAAGACAAAGATGTTTATCAAGTTTTTGTTCAAGGCACTGATTTTGTGAAATAGCAGTTGTGGTCATTGTTTGACCTCTGGGAAGTTTACACTGTGGATGAAGTATGCCTGATGTAAATTGTTTGTGTGAATGTTGATATGACTGTGAAAACCATTGTCCTGCTTCTTAATTGTTAATTCATTTATAACTGGAATCCAGTTCCAGTTTTTGTGAAATGGGATTGAGGTGTTTTTAATGCAGTGCCTTTTTAAGGATCTGATGATAGCATCCAGTACAAACAATGGAGACTTTGCCTCTTTTATAAAATGCCTATTCATGTTATCTTACTGGAGTTACGCAAGTTGATCTCATTAGATGAACGCTCACCACAGCTGTTTGGAATAGTACATCTTTTTTGCCCCTGTTGACTTGCTCAGGCTTTTTGGGACACGTTTCTGTCATCGAATTCAAATTGAGCAATTCTTTTTCATTAAATTGTCTTTTGTGAATAAAATTGTTTTGGGATTTGTGAACCAATGTGTTGTGATTAATCTTTTTAGACATGGTTCCAACTTTTGTGAATTCAATTGTAAAAAGTGTATATGCAATTGCTTCAAGACACTTGTTTTTTGGTTTAAAATCTCTTTATTTCACTATTTACAATCAGTGGAAATAACAAAAGCACAGCCCCACAGTAACTAGGGAGCACTATAGTGTATCCCATTTATCTGCACTCCACTAGTGTTTGGTCAAGATAGTACCACAAGACTCGAAGGAATGCAGTCTGAACAATGACAACTACTTTAGACAATACACACAGATGATGGACCTAGTCACCCTCAAATACATTAGAAAATATACAACAGCTTTTAATCTAGAATCACATATTCAGGACACACACAGAAACTCTACTAAGACGGCATTTGACTAGTATTACTGTTCATAACATCTATCCCACTCCCTGTACTTCTGGGCATAAACACCTAATTACATCTTGTGAATCATGCGTTTCCTACATTAAGACATGCTAATTTGGCTTGACTGTTGGCACACAAAGTAAAAGTCCTGAACTTTAAGAATAGGCAACATTTGGTCTTTGTTATAAACGGTATTATTTTCACTCCAAGGAAGATTGTTGGACTGATTCTCCTGATTGGCCTCTTCAAGTTGTCTGATAAACATTTGGTCACACAGTATTCCCATCACAACAGTGCAATCTTTCATGTGTAGTCTCAGAGGGCAGTGGGGAGAGTAGTGTTTTATATCAGCAGGATGTGAAATTCAAATAAATATTAGTAAATTCTATGGAGATTTTTTAAATGTTTGCAGTATTTAGATTTTCTAATAGTACACAATTTCAAGTCATGCTTTTGGACAAAGTAAAGAACCGTACCTTTTGAAAGAAGGGCCTGAATGTGGACTATGATTAAAAATGGCTACTTTATCTTTGAAAAAAAGTGGGTAGTTTGGTTCAACCTGGTTTCATATGTAACAGAATCACAGTTTCAAAAGAAATAAACATCTAAAAAAAAAAATCACAGAACAAACAAACAGTAGTCAGCTCTCACTCACTTCCTTTCTCACATTTCTATCAAACCTGGCACAAGCACATTCATCTTTGTGTTTCAGTGATCGGACTGTAATGGCACTACACAAGCAGATTGTGGCTGTGCTCATTCATTTAGGCAAATACAGACATCTCCGGATGAAGCTAAAGGTAGTTCATTCAAGACTCCAGCTCAGGCTTTGGGGTTGCTGCTTCCTCATCTTCAGCTCATATTAAAGTCTATTGTATTGAGCGAACAGTGAGGGGCAGGTATAGATTATGTGCATCCAGACTTCAGCTCTGTGCTCCCGCCTTCTGAGTGCTGTTCTGAGGTACCTGATAGGTCTGATCCTCTGTAGGTGTGACCTGTCCAGTGACATTCTTGGGTGTATCGTATGGTGACCTGCCAAGTTGGCCCGTGTCTGGCTTTGTGAGCACTGAGGGCCCAGCGGTCATGAAGCTGCAGACTGCTGCGGGCTGGCTCATGTCGACCACTATAGGAGTGGCGTACTCTGCTCCAGATGCAGGCAGAGGTTCCGCATAGGCGTGGTATAAGTCCGTAGAGATGGGGGCGTCGTACTTGTCCGGATCTGAGTACCCTGGCTCTGGCCCTTCGTCTGGTTTGAAAGTTGAACGTGCACCCAATGTTGTGACACCGCTCACCAGAGGTTGAGCGTATTCTGCAAATGACAAAAACGACTTAAAATTCATTCAGGTATCTACACCTAGAAAGTGAAATTACTTTAGGCTCCACTTGCCCCAATAGGATCAGAGCTTAATAAAGACACAGGAACAGTACCTGCAGGTTCAGCATGTAGTCTGGAGACTGCCCCCCTCCCTGTTATCCGGCCCACTTCACTGCTGCTGTAGCGAACCGACTCATCTGTCTCCACCATCTTGGAAGGCAGCAGCTGCTTCATGCTTTTCCACCAGTCTGATGTAAGAATGTAAATGAAGGGATCTATTTTAAACTATATTAACAGACGATCGGTCAATTTAAATATCAGATACCTGTGCGATCCCAATGGGGAAGGTCATATGTGCCTTCAGTGCTCTTTTTTCTGTAGAAAGGCATATACATATTTTTTTTAAATACTGTAAAAAAAAAATAATAAATAAATACATCTGTTTGAAAAAAATCTTGATTAAATTACCTGTTCCTCCAGTGACATGCACAAACCACAGTCAGAATAAGAGCGGTGAGAATCATGAAGAGGACAGGAACTAAAACAGCAATCAGGGCCATATCTACAACAGCAGTCACACATACATAAGAAACCTAACGCATGACGCAAATAATTAGTGAAAGTCTTGCTCACCTTTTCCAGTGTGTGGAGGCATAGTGGTGTTTCTAATATCCGGTGTATGTGTAGTCTGTCCCAGCCGAGGTGGGCACCTTGTACCTGGTGTTGGATGAAATGGGGACACCATTCTTGGTCCTGGCCTTGCTGTGTAACAAAAATATGTGAAAACCATAAGGCTTGGTTGGATCAATGGGGCATGTTGTCATTAGCTAATAGTAACATTAATAATTACCTATTTGGCAGCCAAGCAGTTCCAGCTTCAATGCAATTCTCTGGTGCCACAATAAAGGAATTATCCTCACATATCTAGCCTCTATTGGGGGAATGAAGTTGTTCCTTACTTCGTGCAGGTAGTTAATGTTGCCTTGAAAAACCTGTATTTAAACATAAGTACTAATAATTATACTGTAATGTGATAACTGTAAAAGCTGCCAGTCACACTATACAGGAAATATACAATCAAAACCACTGTAAGCCTTAAAATGATTATTCCCAGCTTTACCATACTTCTGCTAAACCCAATAAGGTCCCATCAAACATCATCAGACAAGCCTTTCCCCTAGATCCATACCCATTCATTATTAATGCCTGTGTCCTAAATTGTCCACTACAGCACTTAACTCAATCCACTGACTTCTCTCATTTCCTGCCATAAACATCCTTCAGTCGATACCAGCTGCTGTGAAAACAACCCCAGTACATCTCCATATGTCTTTGTAAAGCAACTGACCATAATACAGATTTGAGAGAGAAAAAAAAAAACTCAGAAATCCAATGACGCAAAACTCAAGCAACAAGCTGTATTGATTTACTAATTGTATTACCTTGTCTTGTGTAGAATTGGCTTCTCTATATCCGTACCACTGCTGGCCATTGTAACTATACAGGACTCGGTATGCAGACACATAGTACTGGTACTCTCTCAAGGTGGAACCAGAAGTGGTTATGCCTGTAATAGGAAAAAAGACCATTATAATTATTATAATGAATATTATAATGGAATTAAATAGCTAAAAGTCAACTATGTCTTAAATTCATAAATTATACTTAAAACGATTTACCAGCAATTTTCTTCTCCCTCTTGAGATCCACCTGCAGATACTGTTGCTGGTCGCTGTGTGAAGGAGCCCAGGGTAGTCCGGTCTTTTTCAGCCGTGCCCCGGTCGGTGCCCACATACCATTCCAGTCCCAAACAGACGATGCAGTGAGCTGGCTGTTTGCAACACCCCCAGACTCCAAACCTAAGGTCCCATAGCACCCTGCAACGTTTCAATCAATGTTAGTGATGTGATATATGTAACAAAAGAATACAGCTCAATAAACATGAACCTACCACTGGTCATGAATGTAAAAAGGCTATTTGATAAAGATCCTCTGCAAAAAGACAAAATGATCAGACAATGTAAAACTAAATCATTTGCTAGTTTGAGTAAAGTACAAAATGCATTACAAACGTTTACAGGCCCTTACCCAGTGGAAGTGACATTGTTGGCCAATGTTCCCTCATAGTGAGGGATGCCCTTGCTGCTGACCACATGGATCTTCCCTCCCACAGCGTTTGACACCACTCCTGCATGGATGGCTGCCGTGCACAAAGGAGAAGACTGCAAGACACGAGAAAATTGTCAGATAAATAAAAAAAAAACTCTACTCCTTTGAGAACCATGACAATGATGTAGTTGCAATACATGTCTGAGGTCAGCGGGTTGTGAGGCCAATGAAGTGAGATCCAAACAAACAAGTACAAACAAACTTCAGTGTGTTATTGTGAGACACTGAAGTCTCACAATAACACAAACACATTTTCTAGGACAGATATATGCATTTCTTAGTGATTTGGTCTCAGCCAACAGTGTCTTTAGTATTTTATCAATGGAAGACCATTTATTTGCTGTATGGTGTGGGTTGTTAAAAATAATCACAAAAGGTACAGTTGCCACTAGAGCAGGAACAGTCAGTTCAGTGTGGTGAAGATAAAAGTGGATGATTCACCATGATGTTACTGTTGTGTAGCGCCAATAATGAGAGGGGCCGATAATGATTCACCACCAGCTGCGTGCCTATCTCAACCTGCTGCCACAT
Source organism: Philypnodon macrostomus (assembly GCA_036025475.1). NCBI lineage: Eukaryota > Metazoa > Chordata > Actinopteri > Gobiiformes > Eleotridae > Philypnodon > Philypnodon macrostomus. The sequence goes on along the minus strand of JAVQKC010078199.1, from coordinate 11,482 downwards.
CATGAAGCAAAGAAACCAAACCTGACTTCGCTCACTGGCCACAAGGCTTTTCTCATGGGCAGCTGCCGGAGTGAGGTGGAATTTTATTACTGGAAAAGGCCCACTGGAATTCACAGCTGACACAATTGTGGGAAAACTTTTGACCCCTGAAGTGACAAGCGAAACATACATGCATAAATACTTGATTATATTCCACCACGCTCCTAGGACACATGAACTGGAGTCAGAGCTGCCACAAGTCGTCAACCCTCGCCCCATGACTTAAACTTCCCAAGAACACACACCACATCCTTAAAGTCACGGTCCAAACCACGAACACAAACACTGCTTAGTGCGCTAAACCACACTGCGTCGTACATAGCATGAAGCTTGCAGTGAAACACAGCGTGAATGCACAAAAACACTAAATACATGAACTGAAATGATTTACATTGTTGTAGTCATTGCCATTTCTATTTTCCAGATCTAAAACAAAAACTCTGATTCATGTAACTAAATCTGTGTATTGTTTCATGTCTGCACAATCACATAAATATTACGCTAGCCATTCTAACCACAAAAGGCCCCTGCTTGTAGGGAGGGACATTGTAACTGTAGTCTTTAGTAATTTAATAATCCTACATTTCAGAAGATGTCCAAGATATTGAAGTCAAACTAACTAATGCAAAAGTTACTATTCTACATGTAGGTATTTGACTTCCAGAAGCCCAAGACAAAGCAAATAATATATAGAGCATGTATAAAAACTTTAAAATAGTGACTTCCAACAAAATAGACATACTGCCCAACCCTTTAGTCGTGCAGCCTGGTATTTCTTCAGTTTCTCACTCGCACGTCTCTCACTCCTGCGCCCTCGTGCAGCTGGATTGGATTAGTAAATTGGATATTATTTTCAGCCAAATTATTATCTCGCCTCACATTCACCCCTTGACCTTGCCTCTCCTCTGAGTCCCACCCCCCCACCCCCACCAGCCATCTCTGCCTCCCTCACGTCCAACAGACCAAGCTCTGAGAATGAAGTCATGAACAGGAGACCAAGCCCCCATGACCTAATTCACAGCAGAGGCGTTGTGAGGTCATCTGAGCAAAGGGCTGAGTGTACACAAGACAGATTGCTAACTTGAAATTTAAAAGTAGAAGGTGAATAGATCACAATAGTAATGTAATGATTGAGTTGGTATCTTATTAGAGAGGTGGGATTCAGCCTGTACCAGTAAAGTGCCTTAAACATGTGAATATTTAAATTGGCCTCATCTTGCAATGGTTCAAAATCTTCCCAAATAAAACAGTTACTCTTCGTCTCATTACTGACCCTTCCTGAAAGTTTCAAACATTTCTTTGAATCACTTTGAGCCAACCAAGCTCTGCAAATGACCATCTCCACACCTTGCTCTCTGCAGATGCAGGATCTCAAGTCACTGCTGGTGTAATTGTTATTCTTGATTTTTAAATGTTCTAATGAGGTCTCATTACTGTACAGCTACACTTGTCTTTTTCTAACTGGTGCCTCTTGGATTTGATCTCAAGGGTAAAGTAAAGCTTACAGAAATAAACTCTGTAAACACTCAACCACCTTAAAGCAGCTGGATTCCAGCAGCAGCAAATGTTAAATTATATTCTTTCAGGTAATACATGTTCTGACGTTCACCCAGGGCAGAGGCTACATAATGGTGCAGTAATACCATAAGTATGTTGATGTATACAATGACAAGAGACTCACCTCTCTGTATCCATTAGGTATTGTTCCGGAGATCTCCTCTGTGGATGTTGTTAAGCAGCCTGCCGGACAGTATTTACTAATACAGAGAAAGACACAATGCACTTCAGTTCAGTTCAGTTAATCATGACAAATACCTGCACAAAGCAAACATTATTTACCTGAACTCAGCCTCAGAATAATCAGCTCCTTTGTCCAAACAGGCGATTAGATCTGCATAGGCAAACAAACAGTGTCAGGACCTGTTTTTGAGCACACTGGCACCACACTAACACCACACTGGCACCCGTACTGGCACCCATACTGGCACCACACTAACACCACACTAACGCCGTACTGGCACCTGTACTGGCACCTGTACTGGCACCACACTGGCACCCGTACTGGCACCCGTACTGGCACCCGTACTGGCACCACACCAACACTGTAATTGAGCACATAATTGCAAAAGTAATTGCTGTTAATGTAACATGACACAGGTGTGCTAATGTATATACAATATATACTGCATCTACGTGTAATGTATAGTATTGTATAAACTAAGTTCCCCAACATTAAAGATAATAATATTATAGTATACTTTTTAGGGCAATGTAAGACTTACTGAAAGGTGAAAACACATGAACACCACAAGAGCCTGACTTTAGTACCCATCAGCTGTAGCCTAATCTTATTAAGTCAATGACAGTTACCTGTATGTTCTGTGACTGAGTAAGACAAATGAAATCCTCGGCCTCGCTGGTGGGTCCCACTCATGAACTGGACTGTGACCTGGTTACCACTGGACTCAATAAGCTCTTCAAGCTTCAGGCCAAGACCACAGTATTTCACTATATCCCAAAACATCATAAAAACAGAAAAATAAATATTATTAGTCAACACAACCAAGATGTAACAATTGATAATATAAATTATATAAAAATCAGAACACCACATATCACTATCAGCACTGCTTATACGATCACATTGACTACTGGATTATACAGACTAATATTGTATTTTAAGTATGCATTACAACCAATGTATGTGTGATGTATGAAAACACTGTGCATCAGACATGTGACACACACAGGGGAGAGTAACAACACAAGAGCTTCCTTTTTATGATCTAGTAATGTTACATTCAGAAAGTTCATCATAGACAATTCTGGAAATAAAGTCAAGTGAAATTCAAGGTTTTAGTTTTATGCCTGTTCTCCCCGAGCGCCTCACCCATCTCACTCCTGTCAGGTCCGATCCCATTGTAAAGGCGGAGGTAGTTGACCTGACAGTCGCTGTCTTCTATGTCCAGCTCAGCAAATCGAAAGTGGATCCTGTTCCCACGAGGTACAGTGATCTCCCACTCACACACTGTATTGTTGGGGTATGTCCTGGGGTAACCCAGAGAGGACAGTGTCCCACTGGTGGGGCCAAGCAAGCTAGGACCACAGCCATCACCTGGAGAAGAAAACAAACATTATGGATAAAATAAGCCAAGCTCTAAGATTGTTCATTGTTCGTTTGTTCTTTAAGATTACAACAGCTGATTAAGCTACACAACTTTCAGAACTAGAGCTAACCATAATGACAGAAACGTAAACGTCACATAAAGATCATTTAGTATATTCTTTCATGCTGTGTTGACCAGCAGCACAAGTAATGCATCAATTTAAGATAAAACTAGGCCAGACTATAGCCTAGAGACTAGACTACAAACAGTGCTGAGAAGAACAGTGAACAGTCATGACAGGCCGTACCTCAACCCTATTATATTACATATACTGCATGTGTTTTGAACAGATGATTTAGTTTAGGTGTTGAGTTATAAAAAAGCAGTGATGATGGCCCAGGTTGAAGAGATACCACAGTCATGCTTCATGGCATTAAAGTGGATGTTTTTTTAGTCTGCTGTTATATAAGAGCTTCTCTGTGGACATGATCCAGGAGTGCAGGACAAAAACACAAGTGCTCTCTCACTCCCACTGACAATTGTTAAACTGTGGTATTCAGGAAGAGCCATCCCTCAAAACACAACACTAGACTAAAGGTTAAACCAATGGAAATAAGTGACTCTGGTGTTAACATGCAGTTTGAGAAGCTGAAACAGGGAACATGACACAGAAAGAGACATTAAGCTATGACCCACGTGTTTACATACCCCCGAGTACCCCACCCCCATCAAGTCCACCTGAGATTGGCTGCCTTCAAAACCGTCCAAAAGAAAATACTTCAAGAGTTTAGATGGTATACGGTGAAGTCTACTGATATGTGTAGCGTTATTTCACGTTTATGTCACCACCCCGGAAAATGTGGCGAGAAACAGGGCCATAACTGTCATAACATGCCGGGACTTGTACACAAACCATAAAATATAAAGAGGCAGGTTTTGTATGGGCGAAAGTAACCATAGCGCCGTGAGTTCATTGTAAATTGCGGGTGAAACAAAAAAAAACCCAAAGAAAGTAGACCAACTCTTCCACAATCACAGTTCCGTAAAACCGGTTTGTCTAGTTTAGCTTAACCAAACCATGGAAGCAGGTCTGGAAACCTCAACTCCACGTACGCACCGTTGATAACGCGCCGTACTTTTGGCGTGTTAACAACAGTGTTCGCACTTTGCCACCGCCACAACCGCATGTCACCGCGGATTTAAAGTGCAGCTGCGAGGGACCAACCTTTCTGAGCTCGACAGCCCGGCTCCGTGGTGAGGATGATGAGAATCGACAGGACGAGACCCCCGGCCCGTGTCGGTCCCCTGCCCACCATTACCGCTCTACCCATAGCAGCCTGCAGTCTGAATGCATACTGCTCGCTTCTCCACCGGGCTGCACCGATTCAAATTGTACCAAACGGGGTGAAGAATAAACAGAACAACAGAATGAGTGTGAATCCACAAAGCCGAGTTAGGCCGTGGGTTTCTTCTTCAAGCTTTTAGCCTTTGGTTTAAATCCAGTGGTTTGCGACACACTCATTATGGAGGTAACAGCTCACACACATCTCCACAGCTACTTCCTCCATCTAGACCCCGCCCTCTGATCTGAGGCTCCGGGCCCCCAAGTGGTGGGACACCAGCTCTCACCATATACATCCATGCTTAGCCTGTTTTTTTCATCAAAGCCATTTCAGAGTCCCTCAATAGTTTTACAGGACTCTCTAAAGGCCATAATATTATAATATATGTGTGAGTAGAGCTGTTGTTTATGGAAGTAGAGAAGGCGTTCACTGAAACTGGAAGAGTGTGTATTTGTGTGTGTGTGTGTGTGTGTGTGTGTGTGTGTATTTGAGTTAAATTCATATTGTGCGTTTTGCTTCATCACCTGTTTTATTTTTTTTATTTTTTTTTAGTTTAGTTTTTATTGTTTTATTTCTTTTTTGTTGTGTTTCTCACATTTTAAACGTTCTATTGTGTTTTTCCCTAGACGGCCTCCCACATCCATAGGTTTGTACAACATCTGGATTGGATTTAGGGGCTCCTTAGTTTTGGTTATTTCTAGTTAAGTAACAATAATTTGATTAAAACACTTTAATATGTAACACTTTAATATAATAAGTAGGTTCTGGTCCATAAACTAAATATTTGGTCCACTTTTGGCATTTGGTCAATTTCTTTTAAATTCACTGCTTTGTTCTAGGCTGCCTTAACTGAGTTCTACTTTGTATTTGTATTTATTAAAAAATAATTTGAAAGTACAGCATACCAGAAATCATCTGTGAAAAAATGAGATTCTGAGACCCTCTGAGGGTCTAAGGGTTTTTGTTTGAGAGCGCAGGGTTGTTTTCAACCAATCACATGCTTCCACAGGACAAGAGCTCTCTGATTGGTTGAAACATTCTTTATTTCTTAAGAACTAGAATCTATCAGGAATAATGTGAGAGAGCTGTTGTTTTATAATTGCATTTTTTAGTTCAATGAAATAAAAGCCAACTTCAGATCACTGGTCGTTAAACTCAAAATCAAAGTGTAAACTGTAATCTGCAACTTTAAATGATATGATTTGTGTGTAACGTATAATCTTGTTATATTTAACAATATGTCTCTCTATACTTTAGAATAATTGTTGCAAAAATGACAAAACATGCCTCAGTTCAGAGTTATCATGTGTAGGTGTAACTGAGGACTCCATCTAGTGGTGCATATATAAAATAGGCTACTCTATACAGCAATGTTTACTGTACAGCATAGTACTGATCACATTGACATTGACACATTGTAAACACCAAATACTTTACAACTTCTGTCTGTTACAAGATACTACACCCAGACTTGGCATGCAACTTTAATATGTGAAGTACCCATAGTAACTCATACAAACAAACAGTTGGGTAATATGTGATGATTCAGAGAGCTGTTCTTTCTGATTTTCTTCTAGATGGGAGTACATGAAAAATGAATAGGCCTAAGACATTTCTTCTTCTCTGTGTGTCTGCTGGCCAGGCATTTACTCATACAGATTATCCATTTCTTATGCCTCCCTGATACACGCCCTTTGGTTGTGTCTGTACAACAATAGTGTATTTCTATGACACATTCACAAGGGAAATTCCTTTATATCCATAGAACTGGGCCTATTATTCCCTATTAGGACATCTTTAGAAATTCTTCCTGAAAACCAAATAAAGGTAGCACGCTACGGAAACATATAAACACAGCAGATGGTGGAATAGAATTTATGTTGCTGTATTGTGAAAAATAATCAATGCTGTGGGTATGCCTCATGTACTAATTGACAATAGTTATTTTTAACAGAATGATAAAAGAAGAAAGCGCTTCAAGCTCCATGAATAAGCATTTATCCATCCATCACATTCATGTTTTTAATTGTCATCTACACGTTAACGCAGTAATCATTCATGCAATACATTTATACAGTATAAAATGAACTAAATATAAATATGTAGAAAATTTGACAGTATCTATAACATATACATATAGACCTACACTATTATAGTATTTCGTGTCAAAGTACTGTATTTTGCATGACTATTTGTAGGCTTGGTTTAGTCGTCACGTTTTAAACAGGCACTAGAGGTCAGTAAAGTGCACTGTCTCTGTGAAAGGAGTCTTCTGCACCTTTACACTACCTCTTCATAAGCACAATACCCTGGTTTTCTCACATATGAATTAATTATCTTGTGACCATACCATATATATATATATATATATATATATATATATATATATATATATATATGTGTGTTTTTATGAAATGTCTCACTTTCAGCACCTTATGATATGTTTATGTTATGTAAATTAAGTGTATTAAAGAGTTGAAACTATTTGGATTGTATATACAGTATATATGTCAGCTTCTTTTGTATTGTCCCATCTGCCCTATATGATTTATGATTTTTTGTGACACTGAGTAATATTGTACCTCCCTGACCAGGTGTGTGATGCGCCCATCGTTTAACATGCCATTTGTCTTGCTAATGTAGTGTAGTTTTTTCAGACTGCAGCTCTATGTTAAAGCTCAGTGATCCACAGTGTTTTACATTCGATTGTTTATGTGTATGAGTCCCATTGTATACACTAGAGTCTATGAGCGATGTGCCATCTTCCATCCCTCATCACATCTGCTTAGAGGAGTAACTTTGACTATTTATGTATCTGGGGTCTTGTGGTTGGACCGATGTAGAAGGAGACCCAGTCCCACTATATATCCTTAAGAAAGATGATTCAGTCTAGTCTCAAGTTCCTATGGGAAATCAATGCTGGTGGTCCCTTACCACTGTGTATTGTCGTATTTGTAGTCCAGCTACCCCCTGTGGGACAGTCCACAAATGTCCATACATTCTCACCTTCCTTTGACCTTGTAATAGACAGTGCACAGTTGATGGAAAACACCCCAGCAGCTAATGACACTAACTTCACACATGGATATCTGTTCAACTATTTGCTTTTGCATGTGTTCAGAAAAAGACCTCACTCAAGTGATCAAGTCAGAGAATGAAGATGTGATGATAGGTCTGCAGGATCACAACATTTGAGACCACACACAATAAAAAGCTGATTTTGACCATTGCACACTGGTTTGTATTCTTTATGAGCTCATATAAAAAACACCAAAGAGTAACATACTGTAGTTTGCGTTGCATTTATGACACATTTATATTTCTTGTTTTCATCGTTCAAGATTTCACTGTTCACGGTTAAACAGATAAATATTCAGTTTCTTCCTTTTTTACCTTCCCGGTTGAGTTTTTGACCTCTTATTGTCCTCAGTATTTATAGCTAAGTGACTATCCGTGTTTGGACACTGGGGTTAGATACACTGATGCCTTTCAGCAAAGAGATGCCAAAGCTGGTTCAGTTCAATGGTACACAAACACTATGCTCTCCTCATTTTGTTTGGAAATGACCCGGGTCAGATCCTGCACCCTTTTTTGATTTCTCTTGGACACTTGGACTGACTGAGTTCACATACAGTTTCTTCCACCCACATTCTTGTTCCAGGTGCTGTGTGTTTTCTTTTACACTTGACATGATCCATTATTAGAGTGTTATTCAATCACCGCATTTTTTATATTTTGGTTGAAGGCGCTTCTGAGGATAGGTGAACATGGTTTATATTTCTAAGTCACTTACATTTTGGTTCAGATCAAATTAATTCATTGAGAATTCATCAACATTGCTATTTTTGATCATCATCGTGATAATAATAATAATAATGCATTCGTCTTATATAGAGCTTTTCTAGATGCTCAAAGATGCTTTACAATTTCATGCATTATTCAGTCCTCCTAGTTTTCTTCTGTATGGATAGAGGACAGAGTTTTGTTTTTTGGTGGTGAATTTTCACTCCAGCCGAGAAGAGCACTTTTACAGCTGTTTTCAAGACCTGAAAACGGTAGAGCATGATGTGTCATAATCATCGTTGGGCTTTGTTATAACATACATGAACAGAACAGGGGCAGAGTGGTACCACTGTCTCTTGGTTCACAGCAAGAAGTTCCATGTTCTCCTTGTGCATTGAGTGGGGTCTTTATTATATACCTATAGACTATGATAGTATAATGTGATTTGCATACAGAGTTGTTGTCAGAATGTAGTGCTTGTGAGGTTTGATTTGATACTAGTCTTATCACGACTCTGACCTGACAAACTGCACAGACCAGAATTCTCTTGTCCCCATGTGCTCAATCCCAGCATGCATCTGTTTGTCCCAGGTCAACAGTGACCCCTATGAGCATTCCATACATACTGACACCTCACTGCAGAATACTCTACCTATCATGCCTTTCACCATCCACCCGTGTTTATGGCCTAATACTTCACCCTCTGACAAAACATGGCTGTGCAGAACACGTGGAACTTCTTATATTTTTAATATTTAACATTGTGTCCTATTCATATAAGTGGCCAACTGTCATACAAAAACAAGAACACAGTGTGAAAACTCAGCATGGACTTTCTGACTGCATGCAATCATATACTGGCCGCATTATTTGGTATGTGGTTGTTGGAGCCAGATGAGCTGGTCTGAATATTTCTTAAATTGTTCTGTTGTGTTGTTGGTGTTGATTTACACATAAAAGTTTGCAGGAGATATAATATCCAATAAGCGGCAGATCTGTGGGCAAGAATGTCTTGCAGATGCCAGAGGTCAGAGACTGGTTTGAGATCATATGAAAATAACATGAGTTCAGATAAGTCCTCATTATGAATAATAATGACTTAATAAGGAAGAAGAAGGGTTAGACTCATTCATTGACGCACTACACAAACGTATAGGGACCAAAATGACCATACACACTATGTAAACAGAATTAGTTTGATTCATATATCATCAGGCGTGCATGCAAACATATAAAACAGGCAGATGATTTTTGACCTGACACAAAGCTCTGAAAAGTAGATATTACATGATGGCAAACATAAACAAATGTAGACACCATTTGTGTACATATAAACCGAGAGACTGCTCACTGTCTCAATGACACGGGGGTGGCAGGAACACTATTATGAACGACAGTGTTACTGAAGGGAATATTTGTTTTGTGTGTTGTCCATGACTCTCTCCCACTGCGATTCTTTGGTCTGTCCTTGACTAATACAGTGTCTATAGACTTCATGTCTCTAGCTGTGATCTGGCACATCACTCATGAATCCATCTTGTGCCAGCTTGTGGCTGCAGGTGTATTGGGAAATGCAGTAGTACCATAGTGTGACTGTCTTTTTGGATTGTCCAGTAGGTGTGACTGGACATTTTCATCCACAAAACCTGACCACAGTCAAAATAACAGATGTGCAGGAAGGACAAAGGTGATTAAGAAATATGTCACTTTTTATAGAAAGAAAAACCCTCAGTCTTCCCAGCACTGTGGTGCATTGTCAGGTCAGGCACACGGACAAATCTATTGAAGGATATTCTATTCATTAATTTGCTTTTTTATGTCATATGGATTGTTTTATTTGGCTAAGCGGCTGTTTTCCTCCAGACCTATACAAGAGAGACTTTTGTATACCACAACATACACGTACCATGTAACTAAATGGCCTTTCTCTGTGTAGAATGATGTCACCTTTGGTCAGCCCTGGGTGACATGCAGGAATGTTACAGCCTGTTGATTGAGTGGTTTATTATTGAGTATTGAGGACTGGCTGGTGCTGCTTATGAGTGTTTGAGTGTTTTTGTTGCATGTTCTATGAAGCATGGAGCCCAGTTTGTGAATGGTCATGGTCATGTCTGGGGTCTGTGAACACTGCTCTGTAAAGACCATCTGAGAGGGTGCCTGTACATTCAGAGTTGCCTGTACAGTCCAATCTAATGAGGCTGAATCTTGAGAAACGGGACATGTGGACATGTCTTAAAAACAGTGATTCAGTCGTTGTGATTCAGGAAGAGAAACAGTGACACAGGTGTGACTGAATGGTCTGACAGTGGAGCACCAAGTAAGTAAGTAAGTAAGAATTACATGTCTGATGTTTATACTGTATAAACGAGAACTTTATGAGGTCCAAAGTGAATGATGAGGCAATTCTTTTTGCAAAGACATGGGTGAAAATAAATGCACTGTTTAATATAATAAAGAATGCACTATTGGCCCAGCAGATCTAAAAAGCCCTATGGTAGTTTTACACAGTGTTGCCTGGTCTGACATTTTAGTTTACTGTTTTGCCTTGTTTGTATAAAAGGATCATTTATACTCTACATTCAATACGCAGACGGATACGCACGGAGCCTTTTATCTGTCCGCTGCGTTGATTTTATCTGTAGTTAGGTCCGTCTCCAGAGAGCTTGCAGATGCGTAACAATGGAACAGTACCGTCCATGTGTTGGCCTGAGTGAGCGCTGTTCAACGGCTCAAACAGGACAGGGGCACAGGAGATTTAAAAGAATCACAAGCAGAGTAGCCTGCTGTATATTTAAAGATAACACTAACCACTGTTTTGTCTGATTTTCTGCTTCTTTTTCTGAAAATGTAGTGAAAAAAACACCATGTTTGTGGTTGTATATTTTTCCTCACCTCCCATAACAATATTACATGGATTTTGGCACAGTGATCTGGGCCAGTGTATATTTATTGTTCACAGGCACATTGCAGAGATCAAATAAAGAATGCCTCTATAGCGCCCCCATGTTTATGACTCCATGGGACCCTGGCAGAGAGCAATGAAACTTGGTACGGTGATTCTCCACATTTTACCCAATAAAACATTATTATGGCCATTATTATTATACAACAAACAGGAATATTGGACTGAAATTGGGAAATAAGATATATTGCCTCTAACGTGCACATACTTTGCCCGATTAGGCTCAAACCTGAAATACCTAATTACCC
>JAVQKC010078188.1:0-19376 GCA_036025475.1 Philypnodon macrostomus | reverse complement strand
GGTGTTTACCACTCCCCCAAGTATCAGCCTATAATCTCAGCTCACCCACCTTTCAAACCAGAACTGAAGAAGTCTGCTGGACTGGCAGATGAAAGCTTTTCAACAATCAAAACCTTGTCCAGATGCACTTTTTCAACTTTCAGAACAACTTCTGATAGTTTAAATCTTCTCTGTTTTCCATGTGATGAATAACCTATTGGGAAATTACTCTACAAATAGCCCCAAAGTTGTGTGCAGGAGATCTATTCACCATCATAATGGATGTGACAGCTGAAGGCCACTCAGAGATGCACTTCAAGACCAATTTAAGTTAACATCATTCTAAACATACACTTCCTTGTTTGTTGTATCACTGTTGACATACTCACATGACAGAATGCCATGTTCACCTTTGCTGTATCGTGTTGACCAGTGTCAGACCATAATTGAGAAGATATTGCTATGTACTTCCTTTGGTGACATTGTGGCAGAAAACCACCAACTACAATCTAATACTGTCAGTTCAATTTGAAGGAAAGGGCTTTAGTTATCAATTAACCCCACCTCTGGCCCAAAGTTGCACGGCAAGTCTCCAACTACAACCCCAAAGATTAGCTTAATCAATTAAATTATCCATCCATCTTCTCCCGCTTCTTCATCTATCCGGGGTCGGGTCGCGGATGCAGCAGTCTAAGCAGAGATGCCCGGACTTCCCCGTTCCCAGACCCTTCCTCCAGCTCTTCCAGGGGGTCTCCAGCTGAGAGATATAATCCCTCCGGCGTGTCTTATAGATCTTACCCTTTTTGTTACCTTCCTCCAGACAGGTAAAACTAAACTTTCTAGTTGTAGAGACAGTTAAGTTCTTCTCAAGCATAGACTCCCAACATAAGCTACAGCCCAAGGGTGATGGCAGTTTACAAATTGACACATTTTACCATAGACGCCCACATCCCCACATCCCCACATCCCTACCCAAACCACCCAAAATCCCAATAATGATAAATGTCAGTGTTCATCTGCTACTGACATTGTGTTGACTCACCGAGATGTGGACTATTTTAGACTGTTTTTAAAGTGTTGTGTTCACAGATAGTATTTGCTATAGCATAAATAGTAGTTAGGATGAACTCTATAGCTCTTCTTAACATGGCTAGTGTTTAGTGAACACTACTTGTTTGCACACCTGCATACCGGGGGGTAATTTGAACTATATCACCAGCAATGAAAAACAAACAAAGCTATAGCTGAGAAAACAGAACGAGAAGTGCAAGCCTTGTCTATTACGTGTAAAGCGACTGGAAGTTTTGGCAGGCTTTAGTGTTAAAGCTCTATTCTCTGACCATTGTGGACACTCAGATTGTGCAGTCTCCTTGGTTTCATCTCCATTAGGTGACAATGACGCCTTTTGTCAGAGTCACTAGCTTGGCTCATAGCTCTCCCCCTCTCGAATAGGACTGTATAAAGACATGGCTTTTCCTGTGCATACTAATGAAGAAGCCTCAGATACATGTCAGCGGTCTGCCGGGCTTATTGGATGCTGAACTGGGCTGGCTTTGATCTCCGTAGGCCGCCTTGGACTGTTTTTTAGCCATGCTGCATTCAGGTACAAGGCCATGTGTCAGAAACCAGGACCCTGTGGTGCTTTCAGGTGCGCCTAAAGGTGTGAGTATGTGTGGAAAGAAGAGAAAGTCTAAACAAGAACTGGCAACCGCAATGGTTACCCAACAGCCCCCAGCTCAACTTCCTGCTGCTGCAACTTCATTCTGTTTACTTATTAAACCAGTGGAAAGTGGGGGATTTATTCTCATACATGGTTTGTGAAAGTGAGATTTGCAACATCATTTACGTGAAACATAAATGTGATTAGAATTTGCATTCATTTATTTGCATGGTGTAACAAAATGACAGGTCAGAAAGTCATGAAGAAATCTCAAGAAATCTCCTCCCATGCTTGCCTAACTTCCTCTATCACTGTGACTTACTTCATCAAGGCTGTACTTATGTAAGTCCACATACCATATACAAAACAACCATTTACCGTACAAAAATAGGATATGTTTATATATATATATATATATATATATATATATATATATTTATATTAATAAGAAATCTCTGAGTTGCCAAATAAAAACTGCACAAATATACACATAATCAATGCCTTTTCATGGCCAGACTGTGATCCCAAAACTATGGTATGCAGGGACAAGGACTCCTAACTAATGAGATTGCTTTGAACTTACCAGCGAGATTGGGTACTTAGTACTGAACGCAATTGTGCTACACCTTCAACCGTGCTCAGTTTGTCAGCTTGAGGCAACTGTAGCAGTTCTAGTTCTTTCCAACATATATTGTATATAAATACAAATGGTGTTAATTTGTGTGTATATTCTTGAATAGTTGGTTGCTTATTTGTGTTATTTAGACTCATTTTTACAGCATCAGCAACATCCATCAAAGTCTATTTGCATGTACATATCTTGTGCAGCATTGTGGGGTACAAAGGTTTTATACATTTGCACATCACATTGCCTTTGACATCTTTCACAACCTGTATATGACATTTTCCATAGCAACTAGTAAACAAGCAGTGTGGTCTTTGTGGGAAGTGGCCAGCTTCGGTGCCGAATGAGTGTGTTGTGTTCAACCAAAGCAGGATATGAAAACCACAGCATTTACCTCAATCTAGTGAGTTTAATCTTTGTTGATGCTCTGAATGTTGCAGATATGCGATCAGTTATTTCAGAATCCTATCTTTGGCCTCATCTTAATTCAAGTCTGCTCTGTTATTTCCCTTAGACTGTGGCATTTACAGTGAAATGTGAAATAGTGACGATAAACACCTTGGTGACTTGGTGATATGTAATGTCTCATGATCACGATTTCTGGGTTATTTTTTGGAAAAGCAAATAGTAAGACAATGTGTTTGCCTATTGAAGAAATAAATAAATAATTGAATTGGGAATTTTGGTGGTTTTCTTGGGCAAATTTAATGAATACGCTCACCAATTAAAGATGCAGTGTGTGTTTTTGGCAGTATCCCATATTCTGTTGAATGAACAAACCCATGTCTGATTAAATTTACAATAATTGTACATACAGAATGGATAAGGTTATAGGGTTAGGTACAATGTAGTTACATGTTATTACAGTTTGTTACACAGTGTATTACATTGTACTTAATGAGGGAGATACAATGTAGTTAGGGGCTATGTCAAATACAGTGTAATTGGAATAGCTTCACCTATTCCAATGGTTATTGAGGATAGCACATTTCTACTGAAGTATACAATACTACACTAAAAGCATGACCTATAAATAATGAAGTTGGCTTTGAGTTGTACTCATTTTCAGTTTGGTCAGTTGATATCACAGAAAACACTTCTAAGCTTGGAATCTAATTGTATCAGTGTTCTCCTGGGCAAATGCACAAATAGACTATAGTATATTAATATTTTGTTACACTTTTTGTTCAGAAATGAGAAAATAAAACTCTGGTAAAGCCTACAGGACCAAACAGTAGAAGAGTGTCTCATGACCGTTTAACAAACAACTAACCTTGTGATTCACTTATGCATACAGCCAGCCGTCCAGTCAACACTAGATTTCATTGCTTTAAAGACATTTTGATGGAACGTTGTGTCTAGATAGAGTTAATGTGGGAAAAAAGCTGATGTTTTGTTCTTGTTAGAGATAGACAAGGACAGCCAAGAAGAAGGAGACAGAAGCCAATTACATGTTATCATATCAACTGAAATGGCACATTTAGACACCCTTTTAGTAGGAACAGTTCTAGTGGCAGGAGCACACAGTAGCACAGGGCTCTTTGTCCTTGGAGTCTGTGCTCAAGTCATTTCTGTACAAAATATTCCCCATAACAATTACCTAGTCTCTTCCTTCTAAGCATTGTTAGAACTTTTTTTTACAACCCAAATCATTAAAACAAAAAATATTCCCAATTTGGAAACAGATGATGAGAAGTGTGTACCAAAAACTCAATTTTTGGTAAATAGGCACAATTGTAGAGTCTGTAGTTTTGCATTTGCATTATGTATTTGTATAATGTCAGTGTAATCCAAATATGGGTACATATGTGCTAGTCCTTATAATATGTTGAGCAACAACTGTAGTATTATTATTGCACAGACACTTGCTAATGTTCTCTATCTACTCACTGACAGCAAAACATGCCCTTTCCACCTTTTAAATTCTAGCAACTAATCGGATTTCAATTTCAATTTTTGCTCCTCTCAATGAGAAATAAAAAAAACAATTAATTAATGACTGTTAAAAAGTTCTATTCAATTTGATTCTTCTGTTAAGATTGATGAATGAAAATGAACTCAAACAATTCAATAAATAACAAACAAAACAACTATTGTATCTTCACCAAAATGATATATTTTTTCCTTAATTGAGCTGCCCTGTTACAAAATAAATACAATGTTTATGTTTACATGCAGAACACACACACATTTTGTATCAAGGATGGTTAAGCCAGATGTCACACTTTTTGCAATTTCATACGTTTAACTAATTGAGTAACTAATCCTTCTCTCTCCCAACAGTGAACTCTCGCAGTTGCAGTTATGCCGGGGTGTTTTTGATCGAGGGAGAAGCCCGTCACTCACTTGACTATGACACAGCTCAGAAGGCATGTGAGCAGCTGAGTAGTGTTATGGCCAGTCCTGACCAAGTACAAGAGGCCTACGATAAAAACATGGAGACCTGCAGGTAACAACAGCAGACCCCACACTTGGCCAACAGAGAGTAACGTAAACAGATTTAAGTGATGTGGAAAATATTTGTGGCAAAAAGCTAAAAATACTGATAAGATTCCTTCCTTATTGTATAATACATTCATCGACTTCATTTTTGGTCCATATTTGGTCAAAAGAATGGCTCTACGATCTTTGGTGGGCAACCTGGTACAACTATTTATGGACTACTTAAAAAGGACAGATTGTTGAAGTCAAAATTATTGTTGAGCCTGAAGTGGCTATATTTCAAAGCATTTACAGTGTCACAAATGAGTATTGGTTGTTTGACGGTGACACTATTCTGTAAAACCTGGGGTTCAATGTAGTTGTTATAAGATTTTCTATAGACTGTCAATATCTTTCGGCCCAACAAACCCCGTTTGAACATTAAAGGAAGGGTTGTATAGAAAATATGTCAAGAAAAAACTGCTTATTTTGCTCATGGCTTCAAGGTTTCAAGGTTTCAAGTTTATTTGTCATATGCACATTCAACACAGGGACAAAAAATGCAATGAAATGCTTTGGATTGGAAGAACCGTTAGACTCGCTAAGATACTCATGAAGTACTAGTAGCATGTAATAATAGTACATGCTAAGAAAAAAGTGTGCAAAAAAGAGAGGCTTAAACATGTTCCCCCCAGATATGTTGCAATGATGAGCACGAGAGAGATGCATTAACAAGAGCCTCACAAGCTCAAGATAAGGCATTGGGACAATCTAGAATGATCCGATAACTGTTATCGGAAAAGAGAATATTTGACTGACTATTAATTCTAAATGATATGTGTTTAGAAATGGCTGGATGAGCAACGAGACTGTGGCCATCCTCAGACACACATCACATGGGAACTGTGCCAAGAACCTAACCGGACTGATAATAAACTCTCAAGTGACTACTGATCAGACCTATGATGCCTACTGCTTTCACGAAACAGGTAACCTTAGAATCAAATACAAACAAGACATTGGAATATTTGATGTTGTAGTTGTTTAAATGTTGTGTTTCATTGAGCAGCTGAGCCAGGGAAGGATTGTTCTAAAGCCTTTGCTGGACCTGAAAACCCCAGTGAACCAGGTTAGTGATACACTCTGTTTCTGTTTAGCGCTGTGTAGTTTCATTAATATCCTGTTCTGATCATGAACCTGTAGTATTTTAGTCTGCCAGACATAAACATCCTACCAAAAGAGTGCAATTGCCCAAAAAATCTGGATTGGTACTACTGTGCATGCATACTCTCGGTGAATCGAAATAGTCTTATGTTCTTGTGTTCACAACTAACTGGCCATTTCCATTGGTATACAGGTGTACAGCACCTTAGGCCCACATTATTGAATGGTTGATCTGATTTCCCCGTGTTGCTGATGTTCCAGGGCCATCATGCTGTTGCAACAACATTATTGTTGTTTTTAGGAGGATTTTAATTGGTTAGGGTCATGGCCAGGGTGAAGGTTCATAGAAAAGATGGTCCTGGAACAACTACTATGATGTTGACCCTGGAACATCAGCAACACGGGGAAAGCAGATCAGAGAATAAGTGGAAGATGAATGAATGCTCGGTTTTGCATTAATGTAACCCCATTCAGTCCCTGTTTAGTCTGACTACACAACAGTGCTTGCTTCTACGTTTACAACTCCTTCACACGTTAAGATGTGCTAATTTTGCATCGTCTTTCATCCCCTTAAAACAGAATAGATAAGGACACATATTGCTCCCACTGCAATTAAACACTGATTTATCCCCATAATGCCAACCATTTTTAATTTTCATATATTGTTAATAATCCAGGCTTTGCATTGAACCAAAAGAATAGTGCTAATGATTCTGCAAACTCCTTGTACTTTAAAGACTCATTATGGCCTGTAATTATATGAGCAATGTCTAAACAATACACTCTGACATACATAATTGTATAGCAGAATAGCTTTACTTTTAATGGTGCAATTAGTATAATGAATATAATTAGGCCTTTTTATTTTCCACCCAGGAGAACTATCACCCCAGCCAGAAACAGAAATGACCACCTCTGTGGAAGTCGAGTTCGAGACCACTGGCCCGACCCAACTGGACAAAGTTACTGAAAGTGAAGATCCCACCATAGTACCGGGTGAAGATGATAGCACCAAGGAATTCAATACGTCAGCGGCCGTGCCTTCAGAAGACACTACGGAGGTCATAATTATGGAGAATGCCACTCTGACTCCGGATATGGGGTCTGGGATGCTGCCCACTGGACAAGAGGAGGAAGAGAGCTTCACTACAGCCCATGTAGAGGAGAAGGAGGAAAAAGGGCCTTCTATTGAGCTGGATGAACGCAACGAGGAGACGCAAGTGGAGGCTAAAGGGGACACTACTGAGAGTAAGAAAAAACTATAAACAAAATCATTAGTCATAAATAAACTAGATAGTAAATGAGTTAGGGTTAGTCTGAGTCTTCCCAATGGCCTTCTGGCTTCATTCCACTCATTGGTGACTCGAGATTACTAGGGATGCACATTGGCTTCAGCTCAACATCGGTTTTGGCTCAACTTTGGTATAGGCCAATATTAACGGCGGACTGATCTGGCCTATACAGATAGCGTGATGTAATCTTCTGATATTTAGGTTTAGAAAAGGCCATTCATAAAGTCTTTATTATGTTTAATATACATTTTGTCATCCTATCGATTTATATACAAACGTGAACCACATTCGACTAAACTGATAATTGAAACATTGGTATCGGTATCGGCCTTGAATTTTCACATCGATGCATCCCTAGACATTACCCCCAGTATAGGGCACTGTCAAATCATCAATCCTATAGACACCTGGTTCAGTAGATAGCCTTTTTTCACTAATGTAATTCTGAGATCTAGGTGTGTTCACAGGGGCAGGTCACGTTTTATGTTTTGGCTACCAAGTCTACAGACATGTAGAGATAGTGAATTTATAGGTAGAGAATGCTGAAGTTATAGGAGGCCTAGAGGAAGACCAAAGAGGATGTAGTGAAGGAGGACATGTTAGTTTGTATGAGAGAGGAGAATGCCAGCAGTGTAGTGACAGATGGCTTATCGTAGGTACAGATCTAAAATGAGATTCCACCATCAAGTGTGAAAAATGTGGATTTTGACCTTTTGGAGACAGCTATTGTGAGTTACTGGTAGTATATGTAATAAGCAGAAATTGGTATTTACATATGTATTTGTGAAATGAATCAGTACAATGTACCATCAAGCTACTTCATCATGAGCAGTGAAGCAACAGGTTTTGGGAGGACAGAAGACGCCCCCTTGTGTCGGCCCATGTGGAGAGCATTTTAGGAAAGGGGGCTTCTTCTTATTGATTCAGTGAAGCTTTTGAGCTTTATTTGACTTTGCAAATATATGAATCAATGTAAAATATTTTATAATTTTTATGATGATGCCTTTCAATTGCAAAAAAAAAAAATGCATGTCTAGGTAAATGAATAATCCTCATGTTCCAAGCAGCTGTCATAAGTTCCAGTACTTTGCAACCCTTACAATTAATTAATATAGTATTTGTGTTTATAGTTGTTCCATTTGCCCCTGGTAAAGGCCGGATGATGAACCCAGACAATGAAGCTAAACAAGACTCAGAGGAGAGCGGTGCATCCAGTGAGTATTACATATGTGAACAATTTCTATAGAAATACATGGGGCAATCTTCCAAGCATGTGATTGCCCAGCTATTTCCTATTGGGCAGGCTCATAACTCTGCTCTCGTTATTTCTCCCTGCAGACTGGCTGGTGGTATTTGGTGCGATTGTGGCTGTGGCTGCCATTCTTCTGGTGTGTGCCGCGGTCGCCAAAAGGAACAGGTAAAAGCTAATCTTGCTGTCATGTTATGTTGTTATAAACCATAAATATCAGGCCCAGAGAGGCTGAGGAGGGTTATATTGCTTCAGACAAAAACATCAATCTGTAAACGCTAAATCCAGGGGTTAGAGCATAAAAGGTAACATTTTCTGACTTTGTAGGAGAAACATTTCACTTTGCATATGAACAGGTTAAACAACATTGATCAGTTATTTTTCATTTTTTTATTTTCTGCGTTAATTTGTAATTAGGAAAAATCGTTTTTTTTTTTACCTAATATTCACTTAGATTCACTCAATGTGCTGAATTACCACCCAGTAATGATCATATTTCTATGTGGCAAAAGCTTTCTGTCTCACTTTGAGCTATTTGTTGATTGTCGATCTGCCAAAGGGGTTATATTTTCACCCATTTAGGTTTATTTTTTATTTTTTTCAAGAAAGAGGCTTAGAGAGAAATAAGTAGTCTAGTTATGCTGGGTAGTTTTGTAAATGAAATCTCACATAGAAAGTATGATGTTTGTTCTCCAGATTGCTTAGTTCTGTGTTGTTTCTATGTATAGGTCCTTTTCATTAACTTCAGATTGAAATGTTTTTTACAGCCTGTGTGGCAAACAGCAAACCCTTATGATCACCTCCAAAGATGGCGGCGAGGGGAACGGCACGGCCATGTCTGCCTCCAGCTCTCACGCCCAGGAGCGGGAGCAGGAGATGGTCACCCTCATGAACAAGGAGAAGCTCCAAGAGAACGGCAACACGGAGGAGTTCACCGTCATCACGCTAGAAGAATCCCCGGACAAAGACCAAACCGCCTGAAGAATCAACTATACATTCTGGGATAGCATTTGATGGGTCGGGGATGGGGTCCAAACACTGTAAGGTTGCATTCGGTGCACCACACTGAATGAATGAATGACAGGCTGATGTGTGTAAGGCCTAGCTGTGGGACCGGACTGAATGGTGATGTCAAAAATGTGTCATGCATTGTCAGATTTTGTGAATACATTCGTAGCAGGATGTTACAATGAATGTGTATTGTGTTTCTTTGTGTTGTTCATATGAAACAAGGAAGGATTGCAAAATTAGGAATTCAAAGTCTAATACAGAGCCAAACAACTGACTTTAAAATAATGTTGCTAATAACAGTTTTTTCAATGTCTTTTATCCATTTGCCAATTTTGTAGCTTTGTGTACCCTGACATGACCTGTGGATCTGAACTTGGGAATATATCTTAATTTATGCAGTTTTGTTTTTTTTTAATTCCCTTTCTTCTTCTGTATATAAAGTTAATGTTTGGAAAAAAAATGCCTTAGCTATAACCGTCAGCTGTGCTTTTCTTTGGTAGAGAATCCCCTTGTAAACAAAGGAATGCGTCATTTATTTAACTAGAAATAGCAGCTGAGGTTGTCTAGGAGTAATGCAATAGATGAAGTGAATAGCAATCAGTTATGTATAGCATCCAAATCTGTGCCACTGACGCACCTTGAAAGTCCATTTTTATGGCATGTTCATGTAGGATGATTTAAAGGAGTAGACATCAGTTCCTAATGGTGATCAACTGAATACAATGTGTATAAAGTCATAAAGAATGCATGTAAAAGCTTGATTTTTTTTTTGTTGCCTAATCGCTTGTAAATGCGAGTGATAGTTTTGTATTTTGAATGGGGCTTGTGAGATAAAGGTAATATCTATGGGCCTCAGCACGCCCCATGGTTTGGAGAAGCAAGCAGGAGCAGTGACACAGTGACTAAGTATAGCTTCTAATAAAGAAAATGTACTGGCTTTTACTGTACTTTTAGTAAATAGTAAAAATCAAACCGTAAGAAAGAATAAAAAAAATCAATAGTTAATGTGGACGACTAAAAAAAGAGAGGAGAAGAAGGAGAAGAAGAAATCAATTTGTGCTTTAGTCTCTGTCATTACTCCTGTTTTCTTCTCAAAAACGATTGCTTACCTACAATGATCTAATGTGGTTGCATAATATCTCACAAAACCCCTTTTTCAAAACACTGGACTATCCCTTGAAGTTAATTCTAAAGAGTTGAGTGACAGTGCTTTGGATGCCAGTTAAAAAAGGCCCCAATGATAATGAGGGGCCCCTGCGCTGTACACATTACAGTGTCAAGGGCTGGCTTCAAAGGAAAAGACTGATAATGTTTGTGTGTGTGCGTGTTCTCCCCGCGGATTCCCATGAAAGAAGCTAGTGTTCTCGCTCGGGCCGACTATGTGCCAACCACTTTGTACATTACCAACACTGAAAACAACTGCTTTTCTATAATAGTGGGATTTCATTATCATCAATATCATGTGCATTTGTTTATTCCGCTTTTTGCAGTTCATGACGTATAGCATATGTTTTAGTGCGGCAGCTTTTAACAAAAACGATGTCACTGAAAAAAAATGAACACGATCTGTAAAGTTCCCCAATGAAATAAATGTGTATTGGAAAGAGATGGCTCATGGATCATTGGGAGACAAAAGTGAAGACAGTGGTCTGAATGGTGAGGCTTGTGAATGAATGGATACACAGCGGCGGAAGTGGGGTTACCATGGTGCTGGGGTGGTGATGCGAGTGCATGTCATCTGGAGAAACAAAGGTGGCCATTTTGAAACACATAAATGGCATCCTAGTTCCATGCAATATTTAACCAGAGATGTTGTGACACTTCAGTCAATCTGTCTTCACTAGCAAACATTGGAGACGCTAAATATTCAATTCATTAACATCTAACATTTTTCTTCTCAGGCCGGGTGCATGTATTCCCAGCCTGAATGAATACATTATGTCACATACAACACAACACACTTTGAATGACTACTTGAAAAATGTATTTAAATAGAAATGTTGGCATACTGGCCAGACTTGCAATTTAGGGTGATCATTATGCGTTTATGGTTTTACATTTGAATGCATCAACCTGGTAATTGGTCATTATACCAGATTACTTAAAGCAGTATGTACACAAAACTGAGTCAAGAGTTAGTTATGAATTGACATTTATTAGTTTTATTTGTATATATGTACACCAAAGGTACAACACTTATCGATATGTAGAAACAGATTTATGTATAACATAGACAGAGGAAAAGATTCATGATTTTTTTTGTAATTTTTTCTTATATCACCCCAAAAAACATACACTCTGCCTTGACATCAAATTGACAACAGCTTTACAAAGAGAGAAGGCCTAGAAAAGAGACACATATGTTGTAGCCATGAGCCCAGTTTGAAGAAAAACTGTAGAAAAGGGCTCAAATTGACTCTGTGGTAAAATACTGAGTTTTCATCGAAGCATTAGCATTTAGCTCAGGGGTGTGTGCATATATCTACTGAGTCAAAGGCAAGTGGGAGAAGGCAGTTCATGTGGCAGGAGTTTCTAGAAAGCTGGTCTGCCCAACTGGCAGAATGGAAAGTGGGAATGTGTAAATGCACAATGTAGCCTGAGACTATAGCCGGCGCTCATTACTGTAAAGATGAAGTCAGATGAATCACCTGAGGATCTCTGAAGTCAAAATGAAGTTGTTCTTTACTAAGCTGTGTTCACCTTCTCTGTCGGTTTTTAACCGGAGGACCCTCTTTGTCAAACCACAAACTTCCCCTTTTGTGAATCTTTCTCATTCTCCACACGTTCAGAAAATCGAATCATGCAAACATGGTTTGCTTCACTATAATGCCTCCAGTAAACTCTGCAATGCCACTGATCAGAACAATTATATATTTATGTATGTACAATGAAAATGAATGCACACTGATTATATCTCCATGGAACAAACATTCAAAACGCTTACATTAGATACAAAAAGTATATATTTATATATTGATGTGTGACAGGTAAGTAAAATGACTAGTTAACAGTTATTAAAGAATAAAAAACAAGCATTTTATTACTCTTTCCTTTCAATACATCGCATCTAATCTATCTTTACGTGGGACATACGGTAGAAGACTTTTCTAGAGGGTTACATTAATGTCACATCAGATAAACTAACTCCTACCACCATTTCATCGCCCCAAAAGAAAGCAAAATGAAAAAAAAAACACCTGTTACCTACAATATATACAAAGTGCAAGGAGGCACTTCAAAATATCATGCTTTTAAGATAGTGGTGCAAAAAAAGAACTTTTTATTCATGCTTCTAAAACCTTGGGTTTGAACATAATAGTGGTCTAACACTCAAGCCCCATTGGTGACACTGGGGTGAGTCTCCTTACATCTCTTTTCCTGAAGGTTCTAATGATCACATGTATAGGCTCTGCTGATGATGATCATAAGAAAACATAAATACGTTGAAGCTCAATGTGCTTTGAAATGAATGTGTGTTGAAGCACATTTAAAACTGACAGAGCTCTAAAAACTCTAGGGAGCTACAAAAAAAGAGTGCATTAGTAAGTGTATATGTAATTCTTTTAGTGTTACTTAGTTGGCAAACTGAGTGCACAGTCTGAACATATTCAAGGCAAGGTTGTCATTAGGCAAAAGAAATAAACACACAATTGGAGCAAACTCACACAGGTTTAAAACAACAACAGCCAGTAGTCCAGCGTAGTGTGTAGATCTGTTCAAGCCTTTGTGAGAGGAGGAGATTATTACCTCATCGACAGTAATGTTGAGATGATGGGCACTAAACTGCAGCATCTAGGGTTTGTAAAACAGTCTTGAATTCCGGGCCCTGCACCATGAAGCTGGATTAACAGTTAGTGAGGTAACTTTAAAGTTAACGCTGGGCTATCAGTATCACAAAGCTGGTTCACTTTCTATCGAGGTAGATCTCTATGGAGACTCAGATGGACTGTTACTCAGAACAATCTGGCAGGGTTTCTGCAAAAGGGACAGGTAAAACTGATAAAAATGGTAATTAAATGAAACACCTGTAGGTCAGCACCAATAACAATGAAACAGCGTCACGTGTTAACAGCAGTGACGTGAAAACCAATGGTATGTTTCAGACCAAACCCACGACACTTCTTTTGTGAAACACATGTGATTGGACATTTAGCACTGACTCTGTGTTTGTATTTCACTTTGTGTTACCACTAAACCAGATCAAGATTGTAAGGTTTGCAAAAGTGGCTTCATAATACAGGGCCCTGGCAAAATGTATTGTTTCTGATCTGGCAAAACAAGAATCTAGAACACTTTCACAATCTGCCTCATCGTATATGTGCCTTGTACTTGGTCGCTCTTCGATAATTGTTTTTCGTGTGCTTTTAGATGCAAAAATTGGTCTTTCAACCACTGGAATGTAGCATGTGAGCTCACATCATCGTTTATTGCCAGAGTTTTGGCACATTTCACATTTTCCCTGTAAACTATTGTCACCATGTCCATAGACTTAATTACTTGTGCTCATATAGGCATTTCGCTCGATAGAGCCAGTAAACATTAGAGGAATACACTGTGAAGGAGTAAACATGTAGAAGCCTGAGTATCTCCTGCTGTCTATAATGAATGCATGCTTATCATTGGAAGCATTGTGTGCATGAGGGTGATTATGTTGTTGATTGGGAATTCAGCTAACTAGCTTTTTGTGCTCAATGTTGTACAGATATGTGTATGTGTATTAATTCAGATTTTGTGGTTGCAATTTTTACCACATGCATTTTGCTGATTAGTCTTAGCTTATTTGGGCAGTGTTTCTCATTGAGTTTTGGGGCATTTTATTCTGTACCAGCCATGTCCAGTGGAATGTAATGGAGGCAGTGTAACAGGCATTTTCTAATAGACTGTAATTCTTTCTTGGCCATGCCTTTAAACAACACGCCACTCTTTTAATTATACACAAGACAAATATCATGTCTAATGTGTATGGTGCCACGCCTCTATTTGTGCTTCATATATTTAGATAAATTTGACTTTATTTTTGTGCTTTGTCGTTATAGGTGGCAACCAACAGTGTAGACGACATTTTCATGGCAGTTGTTAGATGAAGAAGTACAGTTCTGTCACAACCTGCAGTGATGAATTCTTTGCCTCCCACTTATCATCTGCCATTAGAAATATGAATCATATCTATAAGGTGTATGACATACTGAACAGACTCTCTCATCTTACTCTTGCCAACATGGAATGTATTGCTAATTTTAGCATTTTGTCCTGTCCTCAACCCTTCTAACCTTAAAGTATGTTGTGCAATTATCCACTATACGACTGTAATTGTGCTCTAACAGGTAACCACTGGTAGCATTTTATGGTTAGTATCGTTTATCAGTCAGACAGACAGTTACAAAAGCTCTTTTAAAGGGACTAATAAAAAAAATGAAAGTAAACATTGCTACATCAAAAGAAAATTAGTAGTAGTTCTGTTCATGTGCTGTTTTTTCATTCACAACATTTTTTTTCACCAGATAAGAAAACTCATGGAGCCCAGGAGCAGGGGATCACTGTGCTGCCATTATTCATGTTTCCACGGTCCCTCCTCGACGATCGTGCACTCCGCAGCAGAGCCGTTTGTGGCTGAGGTTACCTGCAAGCAGTTAGCATTCACAGCTAAACATTACAGCCAAGGCATACACAAAAACAATAATAAAGGCAGTAGTGGGTCAGCTACATGAGTCTAGAACCTCAATATTGTTATTTTATTTATTTTATTTCATTTTATTTTTGACGCATCGCTAACAGCAACTAATGTTGAATAGTTTAAAGCTGCACTACCTGATTTGTGAGAGAAAAAAGAACGCCCTTGTCTCTCACATAAAGCTTACATTGCCTCGTACGCATTCACAGACCACAGAAGAAGTGGTCCGGAGTTGGCTCTTAATATTTTTAACTAAAATAAGCTATGCATTTTGAAATAAAACATCAGCTCCCTCACATTATTCCTCATAAATTCTAGTTCTGAATAGATAATGCGTGTATCGACCAATCAGAGGGCTCCTGTACTGTGGAAGCGTGTGATTGGTTAAGCATTTCCTTCCCTCGCTCTAAAAAAAAAACCCTTCTAAATAAGCCCAGAGGGTCTCAGACAACTTCTGTTGAACTGTACTATTGACTGAGTAATTATCTTTGCCTAAATATAAGGTAAGAAATCCCATTTGATAATTTTTTTCACTTAGAGATTAAATGTCTCCCCTAGTGGCGGTGGTTTAAGGATGTCCTTGATTATTTAAATGAGTCTCTAGTTACTATTTTCCCTTTGTAACAGCTGACATTTTTAAAAAATCTCGAGGAAGTATCATTAATACCTTATTTTTTAGTTTGGTAAGTCCAGCAGTCGTAACACATACTCATGCATTTTGGAGTAAAAGTAAATCATTAAATAAATGTGGTTGTTGATGGATAATGATGATAATAGTAGTCTTTCTAACTCTGGTCTGGATACAACACACGTAAATATGATGAATCAATGCACACCGTACAAAACTAGAACAAAATCAGATAACAAAAATATACAAAGATAAAAGAAGGCTATAAACATCTGATGAATGCATTTTATGGTCTACTTGCAAGCAGTATAGTGTGAAAAAGGGGGTTAGAAATGTTCTATTTACAGGCAAAACAGAAAAGGTCATTAGTCATGCTCGGAATAGGAATAACAGCCTTTGTGTCGCCTGTATATGGAAATGCCATTCCTTTAATAAATGGAGAGAAAGGAGGATATAACTTTTTCCCATGGACAAATTGCTTGGGTGACAGGTTGGCAGCGTTGCTAGGAGACACCTTTCACCCTTTAATAAATGAATAGGCTCATCATTAGAACGTTCTACAGGGATGAGTGCATGTGTGTGTGTCAGGTCTTTGAACCATATAGTGGGAAGCAATCACAGGATCAGGATTCAAAGAGCATTATGTTTTTACATTAGGGGAGTTACTTCAGAGTTTTACATTTCACAACCGAGTTCACACAATAAGCATGGGTAGCTGGTGTGTGGAGACACCAAAGCCCTGAAAGAAAGTGACTGAGTGAGTGCCTCATTCAGTGTATGCAGGGAATACATGAGCTGCTAATGAGCGCTAACACAATCCTTCCATAGTGCTTTACATTCTTACTTTTAAATATTTTAAATAGGATCCTTTTGGATCAAATGAGTAACTTCACACAATGGCATAAAGATACAATAACATGCTTTTTCTACCAATAACAACTCTACTATAGTATATTATGTGTGAAATTCAGATGAATGAAAAGGCTGCTAAATGATCCCTAGCAGAGTCATAATGGGGATTATAATACATTGATCAGATTAGTTTAGAGTAAGACTGTGAAGCTAATTTCATCCTTATTTAGAGCTTTGGAATCCATTTATGCTTAATCTTTACATTTTTAACACTGTTCATCCATGCAACGTATGCCTACCAACCATGGGCATTAGCAGGGTTGAGTCACCAATTCACAATATATGAATGAGTGACAGGAAGCAAGAGTATTTGGAGAGAACCCATAGTAATATGGGGAGGACTCAACTTATAGAGCTCATGTGCTGTCTTTGGACACAAAAGTTGCTATTCTGCAAATCGAAATACATACGCTTAGATGCATGCTTTGACATTCACACTTCACATCTGTGGTAAAATAACAAGAGGCATTCAAAAGTGCATACGAACACAACAAAGCTGACGTGTAGCGTGAGCATGCAGCAGTAGAAAAAGGTTGTTATATGGAGGTCTCTATGTCCGGAAGCGTTAATAGTACCTTGCATTCATCTACTACGACAGAATTGTTAGCAGCAGAAGAAGCAGTTGTGCTAGTAGTATCGGCTAAGACGCACTGGTTGGAATTGTTTTCATGGTGGTTCTTCATGTCATCATAGTAGGACTGGGTCTTTGTCATCATCTCAATGTCGTCCGATTTAGCCATGTGCGCGTCCAGCTCGTCCAGCTCAGCCTTGGACATGTGGTACACGATGCCTGCACCGTAGGAGTCACCCACCACATTCACAGAGGTCCTGAACCGGTCCCTGAAGATAGACATTATGCATAGTGAGACAATGAGAAGAGGAGAAATATGATGGACAGTGAGTTTGGCTTTTAACACTTACAGCAGCCAGTCGACAGCCACAAGAAGACTGATGTCCTGAGTTGGCAGGCCCACAGCAGTCAGAATTAACAGCATAGTCACCAGACCGGCACTGGGAATACTGGCAGCTCCCACACTGGCCAACGTAGCCGTCAGACTGAAGAGGACAGTGAATCAGTCACGTTCAGAGAAGACACTTCACTTAATCACACCCACATACTTCTCCCAACAGTGACAATAAAAATAGCAATGGCCTGTTGATGACTCACGGGCCTCAAGAATATTAAATGGGCTAATATTACTCTCTAAACATACTCTAAATGTATGAGATGGAACTTAAGGATGCAAGTGGTTTAAATACTGTATGTTAGCTACAGGTTAATAAATAAGTAACACCTGACTGCCTGGTACAGATTCAGGTTACGGAATACTAACGTTCTAATGGCTGCAAAGATTTGAACTCATTTTAATCAACAGAAGTGTACAGCCAACTTAATTTTGATATGAACAGAATGATTTTTAATTGTACCTTTACCATAAGTTTGTCCCTATGTTTCTTATGCAGGTGCCTTGTTAACACAGAGATAACACAACAACACAGATTTTGTTCAAATTTTCTCAAAGGAATTGTTCATTTATTGACGTCAATCCTGAACACTATGTGAAAGCAGATGCCATTGAAGAATAGGGACAACTAGAAAGACAAACATCTCTTTCTTTGTTGATATATCTTAATACAAAGAGAGGTTACCCAAACCACAGAAACAACACTAGCCTTAACCTATCTTGTCACATTGTCAATAATCAATTGTTCCTTGTGTCATTCCTGCCCTTCTCTGAAAATGTCATCCAAAGATGATTTTTTTTACCTGACAGTGATAATCTGACCAGGGTCCAGATGGATGCCATTCATCTGAGCAATGAAGATGGCTGCTACAGCTTCATAGAGAGCAGTGCCGTCCATGTTGATTGTAGCACCGACAGGCAGCACGAAACGGGTAACTCTCTTGTCGATGCCCAAATTCTCCTCCAGGCAACGGAACGTGACCGGTAGCGTGCCAGCACTAGAGTCAAATAGTGATGAATGGTTATAGCTTCTAAATATGTGCATAAACATTAGCCTTTGATTATTCCGATGCTGACCTGGAAGCTGTGCCTAGAGCCGTAATCCAGGCTTGGAAAATTCCCAGGAAGAAGGTGAAGGGGTTTTTCCTGACAATAACAAAGTAGATGCTGGGCAGGAAGATGGCTCCATGGATGATGAGTCCGACGATGACAGTGATCATGTACATGCCCAGCTGTCTGGCCACTACCTCCAGGTCCTTAATTGAGATGATCTTACCACAGATCAGACAGGCAATACCGAAGGGAGAGTACCTGGAGAAAGAGTCAAGTTAAATTTGGATCATGCAACTCTTTAGTTTACAATATACTATTAATAAAACAATTCAAGTCATTGAAAAATATAATGAAATATAAATGTCAATATAATGTCAGAATTGTGACTTTTCTGATATTTATTGAAGACATTTTAAAGACGGGAACTCCATTTGTGGATATAGATAAAAGTTAGAACGATGAAATAAATAAACTACTGAATTCCCAGAATTAATTGAAATCATCCATCCATCCATTTTCTTCCGCTTGTCCGAAACCGGGTCGCAGAGGCAGCAGTCTAAGCAGGGAACTCCTGCCTTTAACCACTGCCCGATGCACATTGCACCAGCCCTTTATGGGCCCTCCTGTGGGTGGTGGGTCCACGGGAGGGCCTGACAGCGTGTGCACGGGCAGGGACTCGAACCACCGACCCTCCGGTTGAAGGGCGTGCATCTACCCACTGCACCACTGTCTCGGCTAATTGAAAT
>JAVQKC010078184.1:0-14040 GCA_036025475.1 Philypnodon macrostomus | reverse complement strand
TGTCATTAATCGAAGATGTACCAAACTCAATCCAGTTCTGCATCTTCATGATATGTACCTGTGTGCAACAGTTGAAAAAGATCCAGCAAAGACTTTTTGAGTTATTGCGTTCATAGTTTTGGGCAGTATCTACTTAATTACTTAATATTCATCATAGAGGTACCAAAAATAACACAATTCGTTATCTTTATGATATGTACATGTGTGCAAAAGTTGAAGTCTGCAGACGCGGAGAAGCTTGGCGTCAGAGAAGTGGAGGGAGCATGATCGATTGTGGTGTTGGAGCAGGTCAGAGAAGTAGGAGGGCATGGAGACTCTAGATCTGAGATCATAATGTGATGGAACCTGCAACCCAGCAAATGTTAAGAGGCAAGAAAACTAACCACTCTGCTACCAAGCACTCTCATAAAAATGTTTTACTATTTTACTACTTTGACATAATATTTTAGAAACATATGACGACATGACCTCAACCGTTGATTTAAGCATATATATTTATTTATTTATTGATTTTTTTATTCCAGGAGACGTTAATGCCACTCTTTATCAATGAGACAAGGTCAAGAAGGGCTCCACCTTTAAGTTCTGGGGACAACCATCTCCCAAGACGTCTCATGGACTAAAAACACTTCAGCGATTGTGAAAAAAGCTCAGCAGAGACTACTGTATTGGTGTACTGCATAAAAGTGTGGCATCCTGGGTGCTCTACTGCTGACAAGAATGCTCTGCAGAAAGTCATCGGATCAGCAGAGAAAATATATTGGCTGCCCCCTGCAATATCTGGAAGAAAAAGCGAACTCCAGATGTCTCAACAGGGCAAAAAAAAAAAAAATCTGTAAAAACAATACCCACCCAGGACTGTTTGCCCTCTAGCCCTCAAGAAAAATATACAGGGACCTGAAAAGCCCGACTAACAGTCTCAAAAACAGCTTTTATCCCAGGGCTATATACACCATGAACACACACCAACTGAACTAATGACACGGATTAATTGGGACATTTACATTTTGACAATAAAATATTTTATCTTATTTTCTGACCCAACTCTCTCCATTTATCTGGGCTTGGGACTGGAAGAAGGTGGCCCAAGTTTTGGGTTACCACAAGGAAAAATGTAGCATTGTAAATCCCATCTAGAATGAGGCCTTTCCAGACCTTCATTTGGTTGAGTAAGTGCCATACTTAATTTTGATTTCTGTTATAACATAAGTGCCCGCCAACTTTACTTTAGCCCCTACACAAACACGGTCCTCGTAAATTCCCAATCACAACCAATGTCACAACACATTGATTCAATCATCAAACTTAATGTGGCAAACCACTGTTCATATCATTTGATTACAGTTTGATTGTCTATGTAATAAAATTGTCAGGAGGTCTTCTACTGAGCACCATAGACACAAATCAAGCGCCTGCTGGGAGGACGCGAATCAGCCAAGAGGACAATAATTCATTTGTGAGGGTGCCTTCCCTTTGAAATGAATCAGCCAGATCCACACTATTTTTGGTCATATTTGTATCATCATCATTTGTCTGAACTGTTTCTGCTTGCCCTAGCTGCTCCATACATATCAATACCTTGTCCACCACAAACAAAACATCAGATCTAATCCTAGTCTTAAATTTGATACTTATATCGGCGAAAACAGCGTGTCGCCGATATTATGGAATCACGTCCGTCCGCCCCATGTTTATGACCCCTATGGGACTCTGGACACACTTACTTTGGCAGAGAGCAATGAAACTCGGTACAGTGATTCTCGACATTGTACTCAGCATAAAATAATATTATGGCTCCAAACTACAACAAACAGGAAGTCGGCCATTTTGGATTGGAATTGGGAAGTCAGGTATTTTTGACAGCCTCTAATTTGCACATACTTTGCCCGATTAGGCAAATTAGACAAATCACAGGCCGAGTTATTATTATAACCACTGGCAACCTTCCTCTGATGCACTTTTACTTAAAATAATGTCCAAAAAAACAAGATTATAATGATGTTTTGTCCTCAGTTTCATGAAGGGCTGAGCTACTTGTGCAAATGCGGCTGAACTTCACAAGGTTTGAACTTTCTCTTTCATTTATCTTTTCACACACTCAGACAGAGAGAGCACAATATGTCTGCATTTAGGCCCATTTAAGGCCAGCATTCGGTTAAGCCCAACATGTAACTTTGCCAGTGCTACATTGCTGAGTTGCAGGGGACACAACATTCTATAGCCCTATACATTTTAGATGGAGATGGGGGACAGGAAAAAGAGACCAGAGGTGGGTATTACTCGGTTACATTTACCCGAGTAACTTTTGAAATCAATTGTACTCTATAGAGTAGCTTATAGAGTAGCTTTACTGCTATTTACGTTTTTAGCTTGTTTTTTTGAAAATATCAAAATCTGTTTATTATCTTTTTATTTTTTGCCAGATTACCACAAAATTAAACAGATAATCTGACATCACGCTCAAACAGTTACTTAGAACTTGAGTAGTTTTTTTTACCGGTACTCGAGTAATTATGTGAATGAGTACTTTTCACTTTTAGTAACAATACTCTTACATGAGTAAAATTATTGGCTACCCTACCCACCTCTGATGACTTCTGTTAATCTGCAGATTTTGTATGTGGTTTAATAGATATAAGGGGGTAATGGTAACTAATAAAAATGATCAGATTCAACATTTGTAGATTTTCTGGAGGGATATTTCTTTAAAGAAATCCCATATAGTATATATACAGCATTCTGACCCCCGCCCCCCATTTGAGGTTATGACATCACCACCATCTAGGACCCCCCAAAAAAAAGGGGGGGCCGGGCTTTGGGGAACCTTTGTCTAGTCTAGGGTATACCCCTACCTCACAGTTGGCTGGGATAGGCTCCAGTCAGCTGCAACCCCTAATGGTGAATTGGGACTCAACTACTCTTTCTTGCATAAATGGCACAGATTGTAAAATTGATTTTTCTCTATTCATATATTTTTTCCCCCTGCTACCAATACCTCAGATGTAGTGTATGTTCTGTAAGCCCCTGTACAGCCTGTGTGCCTGTGAGAAAGACACAGGATGACACATTGAGGACCTCACAGAAGCAAAGCCACACTTCTCTCCACCTGCCTCTCCTCTATTTCTCTCTTTTCCTCTTTCTGCTGCACACTCGCATGCCCTGCAAATCAAGAAGCCCAATTTCTTACCTGTATCTGAGCTGCCCCAAGCTCTCAGCCGGTTTTCTGTGAAGGCAAAGACCGCTTATGCTAAATAGACTTTGATGATAGACATTCATTCAGTTGTGTGGAATCTGCATGTGTCTCCCTATCACCGTACATCAAGTTTCTCTGCCTTACTTCCAATGCCCGTGATACGTCCTCCAATTTTTTTGTTCGAGGCTGAGGGTGAATGAAATCTGTCCCAGTAAATACGGGCAATAGGTGGGGCACACCAAGGACAATAGCCAGTTAGTTGCAGGGCTGACACAGAGACATACACAAGAGAGGCAACCCCTTTAGATGAACCAATTCTGTGAATACATGCATGTTTTTGGGCAATAGGAGTAAGGCTGAAAACCCGGGGAGAACACTCATCATGCCAGGACTGGGGATGTTGAGATGTGTTTTGTATATACTTGGTTGCGCAGTGGGTAGATGCTTGTCGGTTCCAGTCCCCACCCGAGCACATACTGTCAGTGTGTCACTGGGCAAGATACTTAACCCATATTGCCTACATATGAATGTGGTTGTGTGATTGGTGTTCGGTGGTGGTCGGAGCCACACTTCCGTCACCACCAGTGTGTGATTGTGGTGTGAATGAATAATGGACTCAAAATGTGGCGCTTTGAGAAAGCCGTGTGGCATTGACAAGCACAATATAAATCTATGGATGTGGAGTACCTCAAGGCACAATTCTTGACCCTTTGCAGTTCATATAATTGACTATTTTACATAATCTGGTTTACTACAACAAGTAACAAAAATAGCAAAGGATGTACTCCGCTTCAAGCCCAAAGCAGCTGGAACAGAAACTTCTGTCCTTTCTTATCCACACTGCTTGGGATCATTCTAACTAGGATGGCTTACCCCAAGACTTGATTGTCTGTCTTTACAGTATAATCTCTAACAGCACCGACCACAGATCCAACAAGTCGAGATGGGGAGCTGCAGTACTTTGACCACGCCATCAGGGACCAGAACCTCTGCACCCACATCTTTGAGGGCAGAATTGTCTGGAAGCGGTCAAGGGCTGGACGGACGACGTCAGAGACTGGACGGGGAGAGCAGTGGGTGTGTACGGTTATCGCCAAAGAGAGGAGTAGGTGGAGAGCGGTGGTGCGTGCTCCATTCATGGTCACCGGACCCTCAACAATGAGGATGGGAAAAGCCTGGACTCTGAGTTTGCTTGAACTTAATTCTCCTTCCACTGATATGCAGTTAATTGACATTCACTGAAATTATGCTATTTTTACACTTAATAGCTTTAACATGTGAGCCATTTGTTCACGGCTGACAGCACTTTTATACTTCACTTGACAAGGCAGGAACCCATATGCATTAAAAAAACATGTATCACCAAAAAGAATGGAAATTGAACCTTGACAATGCAAATATCTCAAACGTGTTGGGAAAAGCAGTCAAGTATTTTCAAAATGATTAACTTCATGATTGATCTATAGTGTGCAAGGTCATTTATTAATTTTTGGTGTGGATCTGAATCTGGATCCTAAATTTGTATCATAACTTATCATAACTCCTTTGCTTCTTGTTAGTAACTGCTTTAGCGCCACAAACCTAATCTCAACTGAGCCTAATAAGCATGAAGAAAGATGGAGACAGAAAGATGTGAGCAGTGTACAACCACTGATGAAATGATGGGAAACCAAAAAGCAAAATGTTATATTTTTTTTTAATCTAAAACATGTCTAAAATGTATAATTGAATTGCCATTTCAAAATATGAAACTGTTACTGGCTCTTCTTTTCCACATGTTGCTTCAATTGAATTTGCCCACTGCCAGATTCTGGACTAGATGTGATGCCAAAAAAGCCACTAAGCTGTGTTTGTTTTCAGCAAACACTTCCTGATTACAAGTATTGCCCTTCCAAAAGGACAAACAGAACCAGTATAGGCAGCGTCTTAAGAGGGAGTGCTGCTGTTTGACCTCTACAATCCTCTCCGATCTGCACTACAACTGGAAACTCTAGTCTTCTCTTAAAATAGTTCAAGTGCCCACTGAAGTATTTGATTCAACATGGCTGGCTGAGAAAAAAGTAAAAAAAAATTGGTGCTGATGATCAGGGAAGCATCTTCAACCTCAGGCTCTTTAGTTTGGAGAAGGGCAGTCTTTCTCTGTCTGTTAGGGCTCAAGAAAGTACATTTTTAAACAGTGTAAAAAGGAAAAATGTACACTCTAGATTCACTTTTTAAAACGTGAACTTAACATTGGGCAACGTTAATCATTGACCTTAATTAAATACAAAAATCACTCTTTAGAGCTCTTAACCATGTTGTATTTTGATTCATTCAGGCATGTTTGAGTAACTCATTATGTTGAGCTATAGTCTTCTCCAAGAGCTGAAAACAGATTGACCCTATAATTGATGTTACAGATTAAGGCAAACCACAAAGTGCTCCTGCCTGCTCCTGCACTGTCAACAAATGTACCCAGCGAAGCATTTTTGCAACCACCATTTCACAACATAATTGGAGAAGAAGTGTGTTTGGCTGTGAGGGTGTCAAGGCTTTGTTTATATCCAAGAAGAAGTCAAAAGTGGTTAGAGTTTTTTTTTTTTTAGAAACACTGGCACAAATGGTTGGTTCCTGTCTTAAAACAGGGACTCATCGAGCCCAGGTGGAAGCTCCACAAAACAGCTTGTAGTAGATTAATATTGTGTGTTTGATAAGCGTAAAATGGTAACCTAAATTTATCCAAAATAGACTGAAATGTGCAAAAAAAGCATAATACGGGACCTTTAAAGAGCTCAATGTGAAGCTTCCTCTGGGTGTCTCCTACAAACAAACAAATTAGATGTTGAATTGATTGATTGCATGATTACTGGTGTGAGAGTGACCAGTCTTTGTATTTCAACTGTTTACACACACACACATATCTCAAAGGTTTAGCGAACGGACAAATAAAGCAAAAATATACAGTGAAGGGTTAGCCTGACCAGCCGCAACTAACTCTCTTCAGAGATTTATGGACTACATCTTTTAAGCAATCCATTAATCTATACAAAGCCAGAATACTTGGGGAAAATATGTTAAATGGAGAAGACATACAGACTCCTCAATCTCCCTGTTTTGACGCTTGAGCCTTGTACTACTCTGCCACCACCGTGACCCCCATCTTTTTCATTAACATTGGAAAAACAAGTGCAGACCCAAACTGAAAGCTAAATGACCAAAAGAAAGATAAGCGCAAAACAGGTTAGTCACAGGGTATTTTTTTAAAGGGAGCCACAGGTGACTGTTCTGAGTTAATGGTCCTCATAAGCCTGCAGGAAGAATCGATTCCACAGACGGGAGGGGTCACCACACACTGCAGACAGACACCATGTTGCTACTGTCATCTCACCAAAGGCTACATGTCTAAACCAGATTTAATATTGTTCAACACCTGAAAAGTTTGCCTGCAAGTGAAACTTAGCATCATTGGTGTGGTTTTTCGAGCCTCATTAAACAGCTATATTTACCAAGCTGTGATTGTTACTGCACTGTAGACCTAGCTGGAGATGAAAGGGTTTATGGAAGGATTAAAGCTAGTCGTCTGGAGGTTTCTCAAGATAAGAAATGATCAGTAGCTATATTTGGTCGAGTTTTACTTTAGTCTCTACCTTGGCCCCTGCTGCAACATCCAACCAGAGATTATGTGGGATACGACACAACTCACTACTATTGGTCAGGACTCCCTGACCCACCAGTTCTGATATGATGATGCTGTAGAGACAAGGGGCGGGGGGGCTAAAGTAAAATAATAATTCTGACAGATTACCTACTTGAAATAAAACAGGAGAGTTGATTTTAAGCATTTTTTTATTTTATTTTTATAATTTCTTATTTTAGAAAAGCTCCGGACTACAGCTTACATATAAGGCACTGAAAAATATTGCACATTTCAAAAACTATTTTTTATCATCTACAGCACAAGCTATACATTTTATTTCATTTAAATGGGAATTGTTTTTAGAGTACATTATACCCTCACCGTT
This sequence comes from Philypnodon macrostomus, assembly GCA_036025475.1. NCBI lineage: Eukaryota > Metazoa > Chordata > Actinopteri > Gobiiformes > Eleotridae > Philypnodon > Philypnodon macrostomus. Next base: position 6,846 of record JAVQKC010078184.1, on the reverse strand, counting down.
TATCTGGGCTTGAGACAATTTACAATACATTACAATTAAGTGTTTAATTAAGTTAAATCAGGTAAATCAATGCATATTTGAAAAGAAAATAGTATTTTATATATATAGGCTATATAAACTGCTTATTAAAGGTATTACAGAGGAACACTGGAGAACCTAATAATTGGTTTTAACTTCAGCGGGTTGGTCTTGAACATACTGTACATGTTGCCCACAAAACTACTATGTGACACAAGCAGGTAGATCTACCTAATAAAGTGGCCAGTTTAGCAGAACCTCCTCTGTTATTGGTTGAGGTTGTCTGCTATGCTAGTGTAGGCTACACATTAGCTCTGGTGCTAACTAGTTGTACAATGGCTGAGAAGAACACTGAAGCAAGTCTGCAAAAAGAAATACTGTTGTCTATGAAGAGGAGAAGGGAATAAAATTAGTTTTTCTTGGTAAATTTTGTTTGTTGTATCCAGAGATGCTAATGGCGCTATTGTGGCCCTAAGAGTAGATAGTAGATTGGCAGTAGTCTTCATTATGTTCAAGGCTGCTTTTTTGTTGAGGCTGACATTGACATATGCTATTTCTGAATTGTGGGAAACAACTTCTGTAACACCTTTAACCCTTTTTGACTCACTTTCTTTTGGTTTCATTTGTAATTTCAAACTCAAAACAGTAATTCTCTTTGTCTGTTACCCATTTACCCACACCACAGTGACTGTCCTTTATCTCACAGTTATTGCGTTGAGTGTTTGCCGCGGCTGTGCTGCACCTGACATGCATTTCATTTATGAGCTGTGATTCACTGATATCCAATTCCCCTCTGACAGCTGTGCCTTGTACTTTAATTCACTGTGTGTATCTATGAATCATTCGGGCTCTTCTGTGGAGACTGTTCATCTGTACATAGTCTGCCTGTATTAGCAAATTGTTTCTGTTGTGGAAAAAGACATCAGTTGGATAGCAAACTGTTAGTAGTTAAACTGAGAACCTTAACTACACAGCTATATTGTCAGTTTTGTTTTTGTTGTTGTTGACACACTAAGATACGGAGAAGCAGTTTATGCACAATTTATATTAAAGACAATTGCAATTTGTAGGAAGAGGAAGCACAGGTCTTGCTTGAGTCTAGTATGGCTGGGGTGGCTCAAGATCAGAAAGGGTAATTAGGACAATCTCTACTCTCCATCACTTTACTGATGTTGTGTCCTTAGGCAAACACATCGCCAACAACAACCAACAAGCATTCGCTATAATGTCTGAAAGTGTTAGTAATAGTGTGATTATTGCGATAATCACTTCCCCCAGGGCAGCTGTGGCTATAGAGGTAGCTTGCCACCTATTGTGTGTGTGGAGTTAATAAATAATGAACTCAACACAAAAATGAATTTGTGTTTTTGGTGGATGGTCACCTATTTTTACAATGTAATGTCACAATAAATACCACCCGCTAACCCAGGTGTAAACGTGGGGATAAAATGGGTTGAGGTGTTAAAAACAGAAATCCAGATAAATATAAATGATAACTTAAAGGTATTAGGGAGTATAATTACAAAATGCATCTACTGTCCATTAGAAGATTATTAATTAGGCATACTGATTTAAAAAAAATATATTATTACTATTAATAAGCCTGGGACTCTGTGGGGCTTAAAAACATTAGCCAAGACGAGGCTGATTCATCTATTATTGGTTGATAGCAGAAGCTCCGTCTGTCATTGGTTAGCCTGCTGCAGAGGTGAGGAAGTGATGAGGAACTGTGGCTTTGTTTGTGTACACATTAGCTCTGGTGCTAACTAGATTTATACACAAAGAACACGGAAGTATCTGAAAATAAACACTAGTGTCTATGAAGAGAGGGAGAAGAATGGAGGGAGAAAGGATCCTTTTTTGTTGTATTCAGAGTTGATAATGCTACTCATGATTAGCATCAATGCTAATGGCGTTTGTCTGCCCAAATAGTTAGTTTTTATTTATTATGTTCAAGGCTGCTTTATTTTTTACATTTAACCAGGTATAAGTACTACCTCGGCCAGGTCTCTCTCTCGAAAAATAGATTTTTATCTCAAAGGAATTTAAGGTAAATTAAGTAGATAAATATCTACTAACCCTGGTCTGAATCACGACCAACTCAACATGAAGATTAGACCAGGATTTAACCAGCTCCCAACTAAGATTATTAGAGATTGCAAAAGACTTCTGATTTACCACAAAAAAGAATACCACCACTGTACCACAGTTTAAGAACCTCTGATCTAATGAACTTGTTGCCAAAATATGCACACAGCCCATATTTAAATATCTATTGGATTTGCAAACAACATGGATTTTTCAAGGGAGCAAATGTCAAAAGGTGCTGTTTATTCCCGTTGTGAGGTCCAGAAACCACTTTAGCAACAGAGTCTGATTTGCATTCAAATGACTGAGACGGCTTTATTAATAATTCAAATGAGTGTGAGATGGCGCAAAAACAATAGTGCACAGCTGCTGTTGCTATGTGACACATGAATGGAGCTCTGTTTGTTTTATGGATGCTGTGAACCGCCATAAAATATGTTTGTTTCAAAGGAAATACCGCTCTCCTCTGACTGTGTATGTACAAATGAGGCTTATTTCTTTCTTTATTTTTAAGTCATCATTATTACATTGACTTCAACTGGATTCAAAACAAACAATGGGCTACAGAAAGACAACAGGGATTGTAGAGCCACATTAAGTAATAATAATTCTCACTTCATTTTGAATGATTTATTTTATTTGGTAAATTTAGGAAAAATGTGTAGAATCAAATCTACAATCAAACAAACAAATAACAAAAAAGGAATAAGCTGAAGCTAGGCTTATATCTGCGTGTCCTCATTTTGGAATAAAACCACATTTGTAATAAACTGCTGAAGTTACCCAACGCAATATGTAATACAATTTTACCCATTCTGTAATAAGGGCTTACATTTTGAGACAGTTATACAAAAATGCGATCAATATGTAATAACATTATGTATTATGTAATACAAATCAAACTACGTGGTATTTATATCAGCGAAACAGCGTTTCAGAAATATTATGTAATTGGCTACATCTCTATCCTTTGTGTGAGCCTGATAAATATCTTAAAAAAATTTTAAACATATAAATGAAAACTGGATTGGTTTGTATACTTCTATAATGAATAATAATTAATTCATTAACTAATCAATGCCCTGGAGCATCTTTATTAAGACATTTATCCTGAGAACACACAAATAATGTAAGGCACACAGCTGACTTTTTATTCATCGTTGAATGAATGTATACATAAAGTAATTTATAGATTTATTTTTATGGCAACTATTGCACTTTACTGTGACAATTTTCAATTAGGTAGGTGTGTATTATGTAAAAAAAAAAAGATTTTTATAAATTGAGCTTTTAAATTTTTTTTGTGTCAATCCCAGCCTGCAAAATAACAAAAACATATTAAATAAAGTTTTTATGTAGTATACTAAAAACAAATAATATATATATATATATATATATATATTTTTTTTTTTTTATTTAAAATTGGGTTGACATAATGCTATATGCCAAATTAATTTAAGGGTTAAAAGGAGAACATTTGGTATTGATACAGTTGGAGCGTTGTAGAATATTTAATTTAGTAAATTAGTAAAAGTGAACATTTTATCATCTCACTGAAATACTATATATTGTATATTGTTGTGTGTTCTATGGTTTACAAAAAGTATTTGTGTAATTGTGACCATTTATTGTCTTGTCTAGATTCATAACTATGATATGGTCTTAGTCTCAAACCTGAAACAACTAATTACCCCCCCACCCAAAACCATAAAAACAACACTAATAGCCTAAAAAAAAAAATGTCTTCTGGCACAGCACATTGTCTCAAAAAATGTTATCCACCAGCACTATTTTGCAAATGACTGCTGCTCATTGGTTTATTTTCTTGATGGGGGAAAGGGAGGGACCCTTCAGGGACTTGAGATAACCAACCACTGCTGTAGTGACTCTGTTTTGATCCAGAGTTTGTTGGCCCTATGGGGGCCCCTGTTGGTTGTGTGTTGTATTGGCATGCTACACCTTTGGGCTAACAGATGGCATTTCTTTAAAAAAAAATCCTGGATCCAGATGGTGAGCCGGATCAATCTGAAAAATCAAATCAATTGTTAATTGTGTCTTTCCTGATCTTTCAGTGTTTTTTGTGTAAAGTTACAAACAAACTAAACAAACAAACCAAGATACAAAAAGACGCTACCGAGAACATTCCCTCCATGGCGGAGGTGATCAACTTCATGTCAGTATATGTTATATGTTGGGTCTCGTTCAAGTACATTTGAAGCCTGCATTAGAAGTAGGCTAACATTTGAAGTTAGCCTACTTTTCTTCATTAATGATCATTGTGCAAACAGCCAGGCATTTCTATTTCCTGTCTATTGTTGTTTAAAGGGGCAGATAAGTCACTGTATAAAGATCCAGCACTTTTCCCTCAAGAGCACTGTCTCTGTAGCGATGAAGTTGTAATGCTTGCAGACAAGACACACTGTTAAACATAATTACAGCCACCATTACATTGGAAAGGTCTAAAGGTGTGACAGCTCTCCAGCAGTTTGTGTGGAACTGAATACTGCCGATGTGTATGCAAATAACAAACGCAGCCTTCAACACCTCCACTGAGCCATACAACCCGACAGTGAGTATTTTGACATTTATTGCCTTAATTTTCTTTGGACCTCTCCATCAAATGTAATTATTTCTTGCTAGGTTCATGACACAGCTGCAGTGTTAGCCGGGGATTTTGGTTTTGCAGTAAAACAAGGCTATTTGAGAAAACTCAATATGCTGCCACAAATTTATTTTCAGTTATTTTATGACAATTATCTTTTACAGGTTGCCTCATTCCAGCTGCTTTGGGCATGAGTCAGGATACACCCAAAACAATAGCCAGCTAATCGCAGGGCTAATCGTTCTAACAAGCTTCTCTCAATTCATTTTGACTCACAAAGGAACATATACATGATAGATAATCCAGTTACTATGTTTTAAATCAGTGTGCTCATTGTGCCAGTTCCAAGCCCTGATAAACATGATTCGCATCAGGAAGGGCATTGGTGTAAAATATTTTTTTATATAAAGAACTACGTTATACAATGCATGTAACCACAATATTTATTTATTTATTTATTTATTTATTTATTTAATTTTTTGATAGGGATGTTTCATTAATCATGCCGTATACACAACATTTTAGCCAGGGCAATTTCTCAATGCTCGTCCCTAGTTAGGTTTTTATACAGAACAGTGACTATACACAATACATACAACACATCGTCAGTTAGATCATCAATGTTCCCAAGTCTGACCTCAATAAAAAATCTTTGTTTGCCCAGTTTGACTCTTCCTGGATGACTTGAGTCACATGACATGATTTGCCATTGTTGAGTGTATCATGCCTAAAGCTCATAGCTGCTGCAAAGGAACAAAAACTAATTAAAGCAGAAGTCATCTGAGGAAAAATCAACTTTGAGGTCCTCTGTGGGCTACATTTTAGGGTTTTTGTTTTAGAACGAGGGAAGAAACAATTTAATCAGCACTCACATGCTTCCACAGGACAGGAGCGCTCTCGGTCGATGTAACTATCTATCAAGAGCTAGAATCTATCGAGAATAATGTGAAGGAAAGGTTCCAAAATGAATAGCTTATTCACAGCATTTTTTTCAGTTCAAAGAATTATTAATAGCCAACTCCAGACCGCTGCTTGTTATTTTTATACTTCCCGGTTCGTGTACGTACTTCCTGGTTTGTGTGAGACCGTGATAGACGGTCAAGAAGAAAGGGTAGCGTCTCATTCATACGTACAGGTTTGTTTTGCAATGCTGAACTAAGTAAGGACACCCTGAACCACTTCAGTGGAAACTCACCCGTACCTGAGCTGACCTAATCTGTGTTGTAACACCCCAGCTGCTCCTACCAAACAATAAAGCAAGGTTTTCTTTTCTTTTGACCCCTAATTGAAATTCCTATAGAGATATAGATAAACATAGAGCACAGATACAAGGACATGCAATGGAAGGTAACTCAGGGACTCATCACACAGTATTTGTTTCCTTTTCCTGGTATGTTGTGCTTATGGTCATGGTAGCTATATTATATAATGGTAGCTATCTTATATTATATTTTGGTAGTGTTTGTCTTTATTTGACTGTGAGCAAATTTACTCAAAAAGTACTGAACCGATTTGGATTAAAGGGGAGGTCAGACATGAAACTATTGATTCGGATTTGGAATTGATCTGGTTCACCGTCTGGATCCAGGAGTTTTTCAAAGAATGCCATCTGCATGCTAATACAACACACGGCCAACAGGGGCACCATACAGCCAACACATTCTGAATGAATACAGAGTCACTACAGACCTGACACGTTTACAAAGACAATGCTGTTGTATTACATTACGTACACATTACATTACAATGTGCTTTGTCAGAAGAAATAGTTTCATGAGACTATTAATGTTGTTTTTACCTTTTTCGAACTGTCTTTGAGTTTCTTTCAAGAACAATATTTGCTGTATTATTGTTTTGTGTAAAAACAAAAAATGCCCCAAACAAGTAAACCTATCTTCTGCTTTAATTTATTATATCGGCAAAACAACGATATTATGGAATCACGTCCGTCCGAGTCCCGGTCTGGGTCCACGTCCGCAGATCCTAGCTGTGAACGCAATAACTCAAAAACTAATTGCCGGATCTTTTTCAACTGTTGCACACAGGTACATATCATGAAGATGCAGAACTGGATTGAGTTTGGTACATCTTCGATTAATGACAATTAAGTAATTCACAAATTAATGTTTTGATGCACA
>JAVQKC010078177.1:0-12449 GCA_036025475.1 Philypnodon macrostomus | reverse complement strand
TGAATTTGGGAGGTCAGGTATATTTGACAGCCTCTAACGTGCACATACTTTGCCCGATTAGGCTCAAACCTGAAATACCTAATTACCCCCCGGCCCTGAAAACATCTGACTAATATGATGGCAGTTACCTCTATAGCGCCTCAAATAGACTGAAAGAAGAATGTAGTTTTAGGGAATCTTCAAAATTTGGCAAAAACTGTTTTCACAAACATCCAGACAAATCAAAAAGTCAAATAGACCCTTCCCATGTTTGTCATGGTTTGGGGGCGGGGCCTCTTAATTGCTCATTAACAATATTAAAACCCTTAGAAATCAAACAATGTCTGATTAAGGTGCCCAGCACAGGCCTAGTTTATATGTTGATTTCTTAGTTTTGAGAAAGATAGCCTATTGAAAACAAAAATCGGTATCGGTATAGGAATTGGTATCGGCCAAATTGGTAATTGAAATATCGGTATCGGCCAAGAAATTTCATATCGGTGCATTCCTAATGAGAATACACAAATAAATATTCTTTAATTGCAATGTGAAATAAAAAGTAGTTGTTATTTGTCTGTTTTAAATATACTAAATTTATTGCAACAACCACAAACACTAACTAGTCCATTTATTAGGCACATGAACTATTAAATTAAATTGACCTTGTACCTAATAAAGTGGCACTTCACCTTCTTCACGTTTTGTCATTGTGTGTGTTCAGAGATGTTTTTCTGCAGATAATTGGCTAAGTCTCAAACTAGTCTCTGACTTCTATGTCATGCGATAAGTCAGGGCTGAGTAACTGAGATCACAAGCAGGTCTATTGGTCTGTCTAATAAAAAGTGCCCGTTCTCAAAAAATTTTACATGAAATTTAACGTGTCTACCACCAGAAATAACTATGTATGAATTACATTTTTTTAGACCTTTTTTTTTTACTTCTTACAAAAATATCCTCTTCTTGCTCAATAGAATATATGAAATCTGAAAGCAGAATAGAGTGAATAATGACAAGCACCAAACAGGACATCAACTGGATTTATAAAATGGTGACTGTTTCCATGGCTTCCTGAACATGGAACATTCACCGGAGCCAGTCGTGTTCACGCAGCATCCATAATGATAGAGGGTGGCCAGCTTTGAGCTAATTCGCACATAATAGCCTAAATGACAACATTGTAATTCAGGCCCGGGTATATGACCAGTGGAGGTCTGTTGCGTAGCATTCAGAATATGCCTTTTATAACCACATTTAATTAATAGTCTGGGAAAGCGAGACAAAGGAAGACAAAATGGCCGGGCTTTAATTGGCTTGACCGAACATTTTCATTACATAGAGGGTATATCTCTCAAAGAGCAAAGAGTTGGTCTTTTCAAGAATTATCGGAGAGAGAATAGGTGATTTGTGCACATTTTATGCTTGGAAGAAAGGTGAGAGTGGAGAAATACAATGTCTTTCACTGTAAAGGTTCGTTATAATGAGGTAATTCAACAAGCTGACTCAAAGATGTTAACAGAGGAGAGACATCCTCTATTTATGCATGGTATTTTAGAGCACAACTTGTATATAGCTTCAGCAAAATAATTCAAAAATTCAGAAAAGGTCAGCAGTGGGCCGAAGCAGAAATGATTAGTTTTGTTGTGAATCAGTAACAGAAGATTTTATTAAAGATATATAAAGATTCTGTACCATTGTGAGGGTTTTCCACAAAAAAACGAACTCAAATAGTCAGTAAACGGAACAAAAGTCTTCTGTGAAATGTATTCCGTATATGCTTTGTGGCGGTTTCAATCTTGGCAAGGCAAGTTTATTTGTATAACGTGCCTTGCCTTGCCACAGCCGCCCTGGGACAGACTGACAGAGATGTGGCAGATCTACCAAACCTACAGCCGTTCTGACCATCACCAACACGGGCAATTAGTGTCTTGCCCAAAGACAGAGCAGCCGGGTGGGGATCAAACTGCCAAAGTTCTAGTTAGTGGGCAACCAGTTCTACCTCTTGGTTTTTTGTTAAAAATATGATCCACAAGACTTTGCTTTGATTTGATTTGCCGATTTCTCAAGCTTTATCAGATACCCCCTTTTTTATTTATTAGACCAAAAAAAGCCTACAGTAAATATGCATATCCTCCCTCGTCTCGACACAGTTTAGCATCCCATTAGCTGCTACATTTTACAGCTGTCATTCAGATTTACCTGTTGTAATGCAGAAATGCAACGTAAAGCTATTGTTGGTCTTATCCTAGAGCGATAAATTATATGTTCATGCAAATTCCAGAGGCGTTCAGTGGTGATTATGATAAGTGCGCTAATCTCCTTATCTCATCACACTGTCTTTGGTTCCTCAAATGTGCTATGAAATGCATCAATACGCACACAAAATTGAGCAAAACTGCAACTAATGCCGATGTATTCTCCCCTTATGTTTCCTGTGGCAACATTGTGCTGATGGTGTGGAAGTTACGCCGGCGACATCAATCACAAAGTTCAAAATTTTGCTAAAAGTGCAGTTAGCGGTGCAGTTGTTTTATGGCAGATGCAAAAATTTGTAAGCCATGTTTCACACTTGTTTTACCAGATGGTGGGTTTATATTGTATCACAAAGCACTGTTTGGCTGGCACTTTTACCTTTCTGGAAAATTCTTTAAGACTAGACATTTAATCTTATATTTACCAGTTTAAATTGATTTTGGTGAGAGAACAGCTAATTGTTTACATTATATCTGATATATATTCCTTTTGGCTTTTATAAAATGTAAATAAGGTTAATGCCCCTGCCCGATATTGCCTTAGTGTTCTTTCATATGCCAGTTATTGTTCCCCTTTATATACTAGCAGGTTTATGGATAGCATTATATAAATTTTATAGTCTCAAGCCCACCGGTCAATATGATCTATATCAACTAATAATAATACTGGTACTGCATTAAGAAACATTTTTGATCTCTGTAACGTTTTTGTTTTTTATTAATATTATTATATGACATTATGTTTGTCTGTTCTCTTATATTAGCATATCAACCATCGACTGAACTAATGACTGACACTGATTAATTGAGACATATACATTTCTTCTTTTTTATGACATTTCAATCACATTTGCCTGGCAGGACTGCTGTCAAAACAAAAGCTGCATTCACTTATTTGCTACTGAGAAAGTCTTTCACCTTAAACCTCTACATAAATCACACATTTCCTTCATTATTAGATAGATATCTGTTATAGCATCAGTGCAAGGACGTTGGCTACGATCACAGCAGAGTGGCAGACACAATAAATATGTTTTAAGGACTCAGCATGTCATCTGTAAATACCCATAAATGCCATTACCTCACTTCCTTGCATGTGGCCATAAACAGTGATGCATGGGTCGCACTACACTGCATCAGAACAACAGGTTTGCTAAGAGCATTGATTTTGATTTTGTGTGTATGTGTTGAGCACTTAGAACAACTTGCTGACAGTAAAGCAAACACTTGCACTCGGAGGCTATTAGCGCCTTGTTAATGTCGTCAATGACTTTTCACATAAGCCAAGGTCAAGGGCACTATTTGGGTCTAACCACATGTCACAAACAAGTCAAACAGGATTGTATACATGAGAATATATGTTCCAATGTTGAACTGGAATACAATTTACATTAAGAATGCAAATGTGTGTAAGGATTCTTTAAAGTAATCCAGATCTTGCTGTTCTAAAAGCTTAAACATATATCCCTAAACCATATTTGTTTATTTAGAATATTTCTTCCCTGGGATTTTGCCAATGTATAGAACTCCTCAATGTGCCCAGGTGTAATGATGCCTTCCAAGAATTATGACATAAGCCAAGGTCACTCTTCAGGTCTGTCATGTGTCACCTCCAGTCAGATATAATACATATGAAAACACATGGTGGAATGAAAAAAGTTTTTGTGGTTAATTATGCCACATAATTCAATTGTGATTAATAATTAATGTCTCCTTTCCTAACTAAATATGTATAATTAATCAACAAGTCATAGCGAGAGACTGGGGTAATTGGTTTGAAAACACAAACCTGAATACTTAATTCATGGAGGAGCTTGACATGGCTAATTGTGGGAGTAATCAAAGCCCCGCCCTCTGGGACTTGACGAAGGATCGGTAAATGGGGGTTAGCGTGATCCTTCTCAGCGTTACCGTGACAGCTCCATTTATAGCCAGATGAATATCGGCAGTGACAAAAACAGTAAACGGCGAAAGGCGTGCTGCATTAGGCTGTCGACATGATAAACTCCACTGATTGAATCACTTGCAGAGTTTCACTGTCTTAAGACAAACTGTTTTTGTGCTCTCTTCAAGGCCAGACTGCCATTGTTTCTTTAGGAGAATGCAGAACAAGGAAAAATATCATATTTCTGAGTGTTTTCAGGTGATACTCTCAGGATCTGTTTTTCCGACTGAGTTAAAAATAGTAGCCTTTTAAAGGCCTTATATGAAGAATTTTCATATATTTAGTGTTCTGCCTCACGTGGCCATTAGAGGAACTGCAGTCAGCATCCTGTTCTCTGTGTTTATAGAGGTTTAATCAAAGTTCATCTGTAACTTTAGTGTTTGAAAACTACAACTTTACAACTTTTGTATAGGCACTGAGGGGATCAGACTGAGACCTGTGAATATATCTGTATTTTGTTGAAGATTGCTTTAAACACATGCACTGGACATACAGTAAGTCTGTCTTTTCTATGTCTCAAGAGGTTGTTTTATTTCTGTATCAGCACTACTGAGCTAGTTATTGTGAAGCAGAAAACACTGTGGAGCTCCCGGAGCCGGCCCCGGCCGCGAGCCTCACCACCAACAGAGGCCCAGTCTGGTGAACTGCGGATCGCAATACAGTTCTGAAACCACAGGAACTAAATTGCTTCTATTACAAAGACTAGTGTGCTGATTGATAATTTTACTTAAGCAAAATAGAAAATAGAGACTGCCTGTACCGTCCGCACCTTGTATAACCCTGAACTGTTCTCTAAAGCCTCTGTCAAATGTAAGCTTCAGCCCATGTATGTATGTAAGTATGTATCTGAGCTAATGTTGTCTTCCTATTATCTCAAACCGGTCTCTGACCTTATAGTCTCAACAAAGCATTTTCACCCACAGAACTGCCACTCAGGTATTTGTTCCCCTTTGCATCAGCATTATTCCTTACTGAGGTAACATTTCTGTAGCCATCGGCTCAGTGTGTAAAGAAACTGTTAACACATGACTTCTGCTAATGGCTTATTTGCGCCAGATAAGTGTGAGTGTTGGAGTCCATTTATGCAGCACCATCGCACTAAAACTCTGCCATCAGTTGCACATAACTTTAGCAGCATTTGGGATGTGGCAGAAAGTGAAGAGAGCTACATGTGTGTGGACTGGAGTCTAGTCTAAGCGTGTGAAGTTAGTCTGACAAGGATTTACAATATCATTTTGAATTTTTATTTCCACATTTTGGTAGTTATGATTAGGTAAACAAGTAGGCACTTAACTGATACATTCATCTTCTCTCTCTGTTTATATTTTTGATCTCCACTAATGAAAGTCCAGTTGTTTTCATGCTGAGAGAAGTAATAATAATAATGCATTAGTTTTATATAGCGCTTTTCTCAACACTCAAAGACGCTTTACATTACATTATTCATTCACTCCACAGTCACACCCGGTGGTGGTAAGCTACGTGTGTAGCCACAGCTGCCCTGGGGCACAGTAACAGAAGCGTGGCTGCCAATTTGCGCCTACAGCCCCTCTGACCACCACCAAACACCAATCACTCAACCACATTCATTCATACACAATTGATTAGGCTTTCTAAAAAGGTCTGTATTGGGTATTCTTGATCTAGAAGATCTCTAGTCTGTGCCAAGTTCTGGGTACTATATCTTTACCATTGCGAGTAATGACCAGTGCCTTTGTGGAGGTCTGCAGTCTGCTTATAGTTAGCTTTTTGTGTTTGTGTGTCATATACATTTTTCTCTTTCGCTCTCTGTTTGTGTCACTTCTGGCTTCATCTATGTATGTCACAGTGGATTTTGTATGGTCTATAGATGAGCACAGCTGAAATTAGAATAAGTTTGTTCATATATTTGGGAGGGTATAACCTTGAGGGCAGCCTCCGACAGAATGAGACAGTGGCTATGCATAGACTAGATTACATGGCAGTTATATGTTGATAATACAGCTCTGGTGAATGAGTTGAGGTTGGGGCAGAGTCAAGGTGACACTCCTCAGCACTGTCCTGGATTCACAGTTGGAGTGTTGTACCATCTCAGTGGTGTCACCTTCACTACCTGGCAACATAAACACGTGTCATTAATATGCAGTAATATTCAGTGCTAATGCAGTGCAGTGGGAATTCCACGCCATCCTCACTTACTGCTGCTGAAGATGAATATTCATGTAAGATCAGAGATAACATAAAATGTGGGATTGAAAAAAGTCTGTCTGATTTTTTTGTTTAAAGTTTAACTACCATTGCTACTATTAGTACAGTTCTTTGTCAGAGATGCATATTCTATAATTCTCTCATTTTAAGTCTCAGTTTTCCACTCGCCAGAAAGTTGAAGGCTATATCCTTGCCCAGTAAACGGCGTGCTTGTGTTTTTGGGCAAGACAGCTCTATCTTCACTAGACGTGTTTGATGGTAGTAGACGGAGAAACCATAGGCATGGTATGACTGTCAGTCTGCCCCAGGGCAATTGTGACTGCATGCAGTTGTTTACATGTAGTTGTTAAGTAATCATTTTTGAGTACTTATATTTACAGTATGCACAATTATTTTGAAATAACTTATAAGGTGCAGTACATTCTAAATTGATCTATGTTACTTCTTCATCACCTGTTCATATCAAATCATTGGTTCAGTAGAATATTATATTATCACAATACAATATGCCCTAGCTGCAAACTGTCAGACTGGTATTCTCCTCACAACATCTGTCTAGCCATAAGTCCACCTGCCTCCTGTCATAGGTCCATCACTAGACTTTGCCCACTCGGGGGTTAAGGACCTAATTTGTGTAATTGATTCTAAGTGTGGTATGACAGCTCCCCTGATGTGCTGTAACGTTGGCCGCAGGTGATTGATCCTCCTGATCGAAAGGCTGGTGGTGCAAACATGGGTAAGCTCACAGAAGGTATGTGTTAGCTGCTAATGGTGACTGACATATGTGTGGACTCCCTGCTAGTATAATGTTTCTATGTGCTTTTGCAGTCAATGAACTTCAATAGTAGATTTAGCTTGCCATCGGAATTATAATAGGGTAAAAAAGTGTTTTAATGTGTTTTTATTAATACACTCTTGGGCCACTTTATTAGGTAGATCCTGGGTGGTATTCTGCTGCTATAGCCCACAAAATCAAAAATAATTTCTGAACATAAAAATAAATACTCCATACTTCTGCATACGTCTGCAGACCTTAGTTGTTACTTTTGGTTATGTATGTGTTCTATCATTTCCAGTCATCCTTGTTACCTGACCTCTGGCATCCACATTGCATTTCCATACACAGAAATTGCGCCCCCTGGATAGTTATATATATTTTTACTATTCTCTTCAAGCTCCTGTACACAGTATTATCCAACAACGATGCCACATTTTATGCCAAGTACATATCATTGATGGCTTTAAATTAGTTTTGAACATGTTTGTAATGATTTGATGTACCCAATAAAGTGGCCAGTGTGTAGATTTTAGCTATTGCTCAAGAACCATGTCCACTCTGCCATCCCTCTTACACGCTGTAACTTTCCATCAACGCCTTTATAAGTAGACATTCGGAGCGGATACAATGAAATGTAACACGGCCCTAGAGCGGCCATTAATCTCTTTTGCACCTTATTTTTCATCGCTGCCAACTTCTCAAGCATCAGATTACAAACAAAAGAGCCCGGCCATGGTTAGCAGCTGAGGCTCGGTGTGGAGGAGTTGGCAGCTTTTGGCGACGGGCGCGGTTTGAATGTGTCCGCTCTGATATTTCCCTCTATCTCTCCTGACCTGATAATGTGAACCCTCTAATGAAGCTATTGTGCGCCTGTCCAATGCCATTGTCTTCCGCCGGGAACTTTCTTTTCTCTTCGTGACATGTGCTAGCCGCAGTGATGAGCGCATGCACCTGAAATGGCCACAGCTCTGTGTCCTCTCTGCGTTCCCCTTTTTCTGAATTATCTGTGTATTTGGTTTAGTCGTCTTTTTCGCTTTATATACAATTTTTTAGTGATACTGCATGTCCATAGTTTAAATGTATAGCTGTAACCAGGCTTGAGAATCTCTTTGAAGAATTGGAAATATTGATAATAAATGTAGATCAAGTAATAATCATATGTTCTTTTTTGGCCAAATTCTCGTCAAATTATCAAATCTGTTCTTACCAATAAGATCTCTACTTCCAGATTATTTATGCACATTTTGTAGCTATTATTCAACGAAAACAAAAAGTTAAAATGTCTAGATTTAGTTGACTGAATGGCTAATAGTTTTAACAGCCTACTCCAAAGTTACTTTTAAAGACACCGTATTGATTTATATATCCATCCATAGAGAATCACAAGCCAAGGTATTTCTTGTGCCAGTCCCAAGTCTGTATAAAGGTAGAGGGTTGCATATGCCAAATCAACATGGAAAAGCCAAAAGAAAAACATGCTTAGTTTTATATGATATTTCACTGATATGTTATGCAGATTATGAATACTTTAAACATATGTCTAACGTGTGTTCTGGCCTGTATAATAACAAAGACTGTGTTACCGTATTAGACCTGAGCTAGATGGGTGACAGTTAATTAAGGATCAAAGAAGTTGCATATACTTGGTTGCTGTCTGTCCACAACTCCAGTTAGTCTGTTTTAACGTATTGTGCCGTGTGAGTTAAGTAAACATGTTCAAACTCATTTATATTCATGATTCAGTACTGTCACAGTCTGGTTTTTAAACGTCATCTTCCACTATGTTCTCCTGATAAACGCCAGGATCCTTTTAGCCCTAAAGATACAACAGTGTAGAATCATGGACATCTTCTTTCATTTTTCATTCCCGTATGTAAACAGTGTTGTGGTGGAGGAACTTTTTTCAGATGCACTGTAAAATTCCACTTTTGCATTTGCATTTATTTGTAATCATAGAATTGGTGGAATGAATGTGAGAGTGAATGTATGTCTGTGTCAACCACTGGCCACTGTCTAGGGTGCACTGCCACCTGAGGCCCATAGTTGGTGGGTAAATCCGTAGTTCCCAAAACGCTAAGTAAAAGTTACGATTTTGAGTCTGAGTTGTTTCTTAGTATTTTTAGGGTAATCAGTTTCCTAGATCTGCAAGGTTAGCCTGTACGTTTTACCATTTAGCCATTTTTAGGGTGTACCCTGTCTAAAGCCCATAGTTGCTGGGATAGGTATCTACCTTAAATGAAATTCAAAAAGACTAAAAATTAAAATAAGGTGACTTGGAGTTGGACTTCAATCTTTTTTCTGAAAATAATAATAATAATGTTTTATAGTTTTATAGTGTACCAGATGATTTTTTTCTTTTCATGCCAAGATTTCCACAAACTCTGAGCAAATATGACACGCTCGAAGCCGGCGAAAACCAAAAGACACCTTTGATGAAACCAGGTAAAGAAGCTTTGAAGTGGTGTAGGTTTCTTAGACTGCTTTGTGCTTCCTACGCGGACGCTCTTCTTACTGAATTAGAAATGGCAGCTGCTTACCTCCTCATTCCTAAACAATCAACACACGCTGCTTCTCCTTGTTTGTTGAGCTCATAACGTATTTGTTTCATTATGTACAATGCTGTGCGGGGGTTGAGGGAAATTGACTGGTGGCAACGATGACGGTTGTTGGAGGAAATAGAAAACAATTCATTCATATAGAAAACTGATGATTCAGATTGCCAACAATGCAATGAAATGTTAATGGACAAGAAGAACTAATCAACTTGATGGCAAAATACTAATAAACAAGCGTAAATGCAAAAACGTATAGAAAAAATGTAACCGTCACAAAGAAATTCACTGCATTTGGTCCATTGGAAAGTAGTTGTTGGGGAAGCTAATTGAATTAAAATTGTAGGAAGATGACTCAGATAGTTTTATGTAGCAAAAAATCAAAAGGGGTGAGCACTGAACTGTTCTGGACACCGTTAATTTCACCATTTTACAAAGCGATTATTTCCGACAATGATTTGCTACAATGGTTTCTTCACAGAGCGCATTTTAAGACCTCTTTAAACGCCCTTATAATACCTCCCAATTGCCTCCTTCATAGTCATACTCTTTTATGAGCGTAAATGCTTTGTAATAGATTTTGCCATCCAAGTTGTAACGGGACTAATAGTATGTACAGAACCTTGTTTATCACCCAGTGCTTGTCTAAATCATTATTCTATGTCTTGAGTAAAGATATAATACTTGAATGTGTGCAGTTGGTAAAGTTGTTTACCTCCGTAAACCCAGACAGCAGCAGTAGTCTATATAGTGAAACCCTTTATTTTTTTCAGGTTCACAGTTCATGATGAAGCCACTACCACAGGAGCCCCATCCTATCAGAAACAGGTGTCCAGCTCTAATCTTTTCATGAGCGATATGCCTGTTTTTAATGAAAGCCCTCGCCGCTCTCCACAATCAGCTGGCCATATCAGAGCTTATATTTCATCCTGCTATTGTGATGTCATCGCCGGGCACAAGGCATAATACATAATTCGGTGTGTTATGACAAACTGTGTCCCGGGGCCAGCGAGGTATATGAATGCTACTGGGCCCTGTGTCAAGTCCATGCCATTTGTGCTGGAATAATCGCTCTGGGCTCACAGCGGTGTCGAATGAAATAAGGGCGGGCACTGAACAACAAATAGGTCAGGGCTATTTGAATACAACGGGAAGGAGTGGCTGCATAGATGTCTGAGGGATGCATTGTGTCTTGTTATCTCAGTATATCTACTATTCATCTCTAGATTTATGTTTTTAAATCAAGATAAGAAATTGTCTTTTTAAGGCATTTATCTGATAATATTGAAATGGAACACAAAAATAGTCTTACCAAATTGTACTTTGTGAAAATATGATCTGATAAAAAAGCATGTATTGGCCCCCATTCACTGTTCAAACACCTGTGTTTTGAAAATTGGGTGTAAGTAAATAATCTGTGTATGCACCTTTATGTCTAAGTGACTAAGTATGTCTGTCTAAGGCCCATGGTTGCTGGGCTAGACTTCATTCACACTTGACCCACACCAGAAGACAGAAGATGAATGATTAAATGTTCAACAGGATAGATTTTGGGACCACCTGCATCACAAATGTATATTTTATCCCATATCATTGTTTTGGGTTAGCTTTTTGTAATGGGTTTTACAGATTCACATATGACCTACTCCTCACATAACTTCAGCTGACGTTGCACACAGGATCCTCCCTGTAAAACTATTCGAATTCATCTCCTCTATCTCACCTGAATCTGTTATAAACACGTCCAGATGGCGTCTCTTCAGGAGTGGGCTATACTCTTGGCTGTCTACAACATGGGCCCAGCCTCCACTCTCCGCTCAGCCCAAAAATCTTTATCTGCTACATGATGCATGAAAGCACACTGTCTTCTCATACAACTTTACTTGACCTTTGAACCTCTCTGCACAGATGCAATATGACCCGAGCTGCCACCATCCATTTTGGCCTGAGCTGTAGATTCAATGAATTTTTATAATGCTGCATGTGCATGTCACTCGCTTTGTTTTTGATCCTCATCTCTGTCCCTGGGTCTTGGAGAATATATCAAAAGAATAAAGACATGTAGTGCTAAAAGTGAAGAAATATGGTTCAAGTGGCCAAGGGTTTTATCGTATGTTATGATTTAATATCTGAAAGTAATGTGTTTGAAAATACTCATCTCTTTGATAAAACAAAGCTGTGTAGGCTATACGCTAGTCAATAAAAGATCAAGCTCATGTTCATGTTATATTTATTCTATTCTTCTAGACCCATAAGTTCTTGTTGTGGCAACTTTGTAGAACATTCAAAGAGATAGGCTTCAGTTTGTAGCTCAATTGGTAGAGCTGCCGCACATATGCATAGCCTACAGCTCACCCCGGCATTGTTGGTTTGAATCCGGTGCGCTGATTATTCTCTCCTCAAAATCTTCAGTGTCCTGTAGAAAAAAACCCAAAGGACCTTTTTTGTGTTTATTCACCATTTTGTTTCTGTCTATAGATATAAAATACAATAATAGAGTTGCTGTGTACAATGTAAAAAAAACTAGGCCTGTGCTGTTGTCCCCGACTGCAAGGTGTATATCGGAGAAAACGGTCCCATACGTCTGCCCCGTACGTCTGCCCCGTACGTCTGCCCCGTACGTCTGCCCCGTAGGTCGCGCCGTACGTCGCCCCGTACGTCTGCCCCGTACGTCTGCCCCGTACGTCTGCCCCGTACGTCTGCTACAACTGTTACCAACGGGCACCTTAATCACTTTTTTGATTTGTCTGGATGTTTGT
>JAVQKC010078175.1:0-13241 GCA_036025475.1 Philypnodon macrostomus | reverse complement strand
GTAACAGTTGTAGCACGTATGGGCAGACGTACGGGGCAGACGTACGGGGCAGACGTACGGGGCCGTTTTCGCCGATATACACCTTGCTGTCGGGGACGACAGCACAGGCCTAGTTTAGTTCATGTGGAAACAGAACTGAGGGAGAGTCACTGGAGTGAAATAGGCTTGCCATGTACATACATGGGAATAAGCTGTAGGCAAATAATTGATTTAATATAACCATGACCAGAACTAAAGAAGGTCTCAACCAGGGCAATACTATAACTAAATCAAGACCAAACCAGGACTAGCAGCACCAAATCATGTGTTAACAAGGACTGAAGCAGGACTAAAGCAGGACTAAACCAGTGGTAAAACAGGACTAATCTACAGCAACAGAATTAAATACTGTCTGATATAAACCAGAACTAAACATGTGCAAAACTGAGTCCAACCCAAACTAAACCAGAACTAAACCACAGATATTACACTAAACTAATCAAATGTTTATATAAATTTGTCCCGTCTGTCCCCTTTCCTGATGTCCTGTCCGGATGTCCCCGTCCCGCCGCAGACAGGATGATGAAACACTGACCTGTCTCTTACATAACAGTCCACCTCACACTGTGTCCTGTTCTCCGGCTGCACCCGGGGGCCCTGCTTACAGCCTATACCAGATACATCCATTACACTGCTCGCTTTATACAACCATTCTCAGAAACATATATTTTTAATGGACACTACACTTTACTGTTTAATCCCTAACATGCAATGAGTTAAGCCTTTGCTGATCTGGGTTTATCAAGTGAAAATGCAGGATAGGGATGGTTATTAGCACTTTTATGGAGTTGCATAATGGCCATAATCTCTAGAATGGGAAATAATAAAGGATGTTGTAATATGCAAGATACTTGGACTAAATGTAATCTAAAAGCCCTTCATTAAGTGAGCAACAGAAGCTTAATGTACTTAACATATCCCAATCTGACTAAAGAAACACACCATTTCAATAGCTCTGGCCTTCCAGTTATCTAACTTGCTGCAGGATAAGGCTGGTGGGTAGCAGTTTGATTAATATTTGCCGCTTACAGATTTTTTCTTCTACGTCAAAGTACTCAAATACTGCCTCACAAAGTACTTGCATGAGAAAGGAAATTATGACACATTCAGATGCTAGGCTAGGTTGATGGTTACATTTTTTTGTTCCAAACCTGTGCATATTACTGTTGAACCCTTGGGCAAGACACTTCACCCACTTTGCACAACTATGGTTTAGTGTGATTTATGTGTTTGGTGGAGTTCTGGGATGCCATATCTATGTCAGCCCCAGTGCAGTACTGTACTGTACTGTACATAGTGATGACTGTGGGTGGTTTTAGTCTTCACTCCCCACATACATGTCTGTCACCGGTTCACTGTTTTTACTTTCATACTACTTTTGAAATGTGTCTCAGTTGGTAAAGTGGGTCGTTTCAATAATCAGAAGGTTGGTGGTTCAATTCCTGGCTCCAACCTGTGCCAACAATGCCAACAATCTGAAGATGAAAAATATTCAAGCATACATTTTTATTGGTTGAGGTAATCATGGATGATCATTTTTGTGTTTGGTGGTGGTCTGAGATGCCCTCAATGGGGTATCGCTGTCCCTGTCAGTCTGCCTCAGGGCAGCTGGGGCTCCAGAGTTATATGGTGACTAGTTTAAAATGATTTGGTTATACTGTGTGACGGCATTGACATCTTAGATAGAGAGTAGTGTAGGACTGAACACTATATCTTCACAATTGCATGTTTAATACTAAACTCAAAAATCTTCCAAAATCCCTAATCAATCAAAATCAAAAAGTGTAGTTATTTTTTCTTGTAAAGTTTTTACTTTAAACATCTGTACAGTATGTGGACAAGTAGAATGCATACCAAGGTGTAACCAGCAAATATGTGACCAGCCAAGTGATACTTTCTGAAGAAAGACAACAGAATCAATGTTAACTTCACTTATAGTCATTTATTCTAATAATTAAGCCTATTTTACAAAACCTACTAGCGCTTTGATTAGACCTAGTGTTGAATATTTACACTTACATTTTAACTGTGCTCAAGTAAGTTATCAGGAAGTACAGACATCTATTAAAGCCAAAAACAGCAGAACATTCATTCCATCTGCACCGCAGCAGAAAGCAAAAGCAGTAGTATTTAGTTTAGGAGACAATTGACTGAGTTATTCATTTGTGTGAATATTCAAATCATCAAAAGTCATTTGTCTCTGCTCACAATATATTTACACTAAAGTTACATTCATTCTCACATACAGTTCACTAGAAGCATTGTCAGCCAGATAAACTTCACCTGATTAATACAAAATGTGCTTTAGCAATTCATATCACATATTAGTAAACCAACACAGAATATTCAACATTCAGCAGTTAGACAGAAACCTGAAAGAGAATTTGGACCTGATGTTTCTTATTAAAGGGACAATATATTTTCCATTCAAGCTTTGCAATCCTTTAACTCCTTAAAATACCTTAAAACTGATACGGAAGAGCATTGGTGCCCGCTCAGTAAAAAAATATAAAATACAAACGTTTTGATCATGTAAAAGTGTAGTCCTCAAGCTTCCATAATCTGACCCTGTTCTATAATGTAAAAAGTAGTTTGTCTGTAGTCTGTAAAGGCCAGGGAAGGGACTAAATGTCAAATTCGACTGCGATTGGTCAAAGTCTGATCTGATGTTGCTGTAGAAGCCAGGAGAGGGACTAAAGTAAAAATAATAATTTTGACAGATTACTTACTTTATATCATAGAACAGGTTCAGATAAAGGTTTTTATTTCTTTTTTTTTTTTGGCAATTGTTTATTTTAGGAAACTTCTGGACTACACCTTTAATGATGGCAACTATGGGTCTTAGTCAAGATACACTCTGGATAATGACCATTTAGGCTGACACAATCCACCTACAATACCACTGTAGATTATAATATTATAATACAAATGTGATTATAATATTTTAAGAAAAATCCTTTACTTATATTTTTTTACTGAGCTGGCACCATTATGCTTCCATACAATGATTCAACACCAGGTCCAAATTCATTGACTACTGTAACAATAAGTGTAGAAATACTAGATTAATATTACAATCATTCTGCAGTGGGCCCAGAGATCTTTGGGAAACTTCATTCATTAAAAAGTACAGTGTTGAGTACTTCACCATTTCATATTTGCGTATGATTTCTGATGGTCAGGTGATACCATACCAATGCACATAAGGCATATACAGCAAATCAACAGTGTATGTACATAGGACCATAATGTTTAAGGCCAGCGTTATTTTCTTTTTTTATGTTTAATAATTCAAAATGTTTGGTTTGGATGTGCACAGACACGGCAAGCTGTGAAATGTTTACAGACACATTCAATTCGGTGGTCACCATGGCGATCGTGTATCCATAATCTAAAAATGATCCTATCCTTGTTGAATTAAGCTCCTCTCCTTTGACACAATTAGAATCAACCTGCATTATTAAACACATGCATTTTTCAGAACTTGTCGTGCCACCACTGCCTGCTAACCAGTTTGAAGGCATTGACCATGAAAGATGAACATTATTTTACAATCAAAGCCTGTTGATCGAGGCAATTCACTATGGGAAATGGGTTGCAAAAGTATTTCCCTTATAGTTGCCATACATCTTGGAATAAAACATTTGGGTCAGCTGTGGTTTTGATGGTAGATTTGATTGGGATGTTGGTGTTTGTACTATATAGCTCCAGTGCATAAAACCGTTATCCTTGGGCAATATGTGTATGTGTGCAGTGTGATTGGCAGGGTTTGGTTGTGGTCAGAGAGATTGTAATAGAGAAATAAATGTCATCGTCTCGGTCAGTCTGCCCCAGGGCGGCTGTGGCTACAGCTTACCACCACCAGTGTGGGTTGAAAAAAAGTGGGCTTAATTGTAAAGCAGTTTGAATGTCTTGAAAATAATAACGGCTGTGGAATGCTTGAAGTGGGACCTATCAAACGTAATGGAGCTTGAGCAGTTTTTAGACCAGGAATTCCACTGGCTTGATGTACCATGTTCATAAAAAACACATGCAATTGTAATTACTTTCAATGGTGGCACTACAGTGGATAAACCATCCTAAAATGTAGGTTGAATGGCAACAACATAGGAAAAATGTTAACGGGAGTGAATACTTTTGCATATTCCATTCCAGCGTGTATCTGAATTGTATTGTTATACATTTTGATAGCGGTAGTAGCACATTCGTCTCCCTGCCATAACCTGCCAAAAATAGCTCTCCCCGGTGCATTGGATGTGCTTCGTACGCACACAAGAGCTGCTGAAGCGAACGATTGGTGGAGCGGCTGAGAACATGAGTCATTAGTTATCTACACATCTCCATGAACAAAGAACTAGGCCAAGACTGAGCATGATCTATATGTCAAAAACCAGCGTGAGATAAAATGACTATGTGCATTCTAACCCATGTAATACACTGGGTTTACCATTGTCTTACTTCAACTGAATTGAATGAGCCAATGTTAAGGTGTTAGACCAGCTGCTCACAACAACTATATCTGACTGCAGCGCACAATTACAGGCAATACTGATGTTGGATAATTGTGTCTTTGAGGCCACTCGAAGGGTTAAAGCCTGCCTTCTCGTGCATTACTGCCTCAATATAGCGTAGGGAAATATGTTCTTTACATTTTACCCATCCGTAAAAAAATCCAACCTTGAGCCAGAATCTTGGTCAGGTGCCAACACTGCACAGAGGGTAAATACATGAATTATTAATAAAGATCGCAGATTATTTCATTTCTCTCTCACATTTTGTAACCTGTGACATTGTCAAACTAATCACTTGACCAATGTATCCCAGTGAGTGGAGATCAAAGGTGTTCAATGTCACATCCAGAACATGCCAGCCTTCATGTGTGCGCGACAGTCAGCCAAGGTTCATTCCTATTTACTGTCGAATTCTAGAAAGCTTCAGAACTGTTTCTTCTATTTGCCTTGTGAGCAGTTATTGAAAGTCAAGAGTAACCGTCATTGCTGTGCTGGACAAGGTAAAAACGATTGTGATATTTCTTTATCATGTCTATATGAATGTGAGCCTATTCTTAACAATGCTAGATTCATCATTCATCATCCAAAGTGCAGTCTCCAGGTAAGTCACATTAAACCAATATATGATGTCCTTTCTTCCATCCTCCCTCTATGATCTCTTTATTACATTTGAACAGCAGCTAATGTTTATCCTAAACTCCAGCCCTGTGTAGCCTCGTACAGCGATCTGGGGACGATTGGGAGATGAGCGGTTGCTAGGTGACAACGGGGAAAAACAGGCCACAGGTGCCCTCCTGCTGCTCCTGTCTGATACTACGAACACTGATTGGACAAGAACAAGGCCAAGGCACAATTCTTACAAAACACTAACGTTGAGCTTTCTTCACGCAGCAATCTTATTTTTTAAGTTATCCTTACTTAAAGTTTTTTGTGATGTCAGCATACATTTTTCAGATACACCAATTCATATTTTTGTTTACTTAATTTGACATTTGAGACTATAACATAATTGGGATACTTTTTTTGGATCGAGCCCAATAAAATACTAATAAACCGCCTGTTTAGCGCATATTGGAAGTTATATATGACAACTTTGCTGGGACTCATTTTTCTCTCTTTTTTTCCAAGTAAGCGTAATATAAAATTTGACAATCTAATATTCTGGTAAATGTTTTTTTGTAACACAAATCCAGCCACAAAACTGTAAAAGCCAGTGAAGTCTTTGTGCCAGTTCTAAGCCTGGTTAAATTTTAAAAAGGGTTGTTATTGGAAGGGCATCCAGAGTAAAATGTCCCCAATTGTACCCAAATCACTGCACAAGAAGGTAGCTGATTCATTGTTGCAACCCATAAAGGGAGGTCAAATGAAGAAAAGAAATGTGAAGAATTCTTTGCAGACAGATAGTCATGATGTTATTTGTCGCCTAAAAGTATTATCCAAAGTTTGAAATGGCTCTCTCCACCTCCCACCTGAACATGACTCATCCATGCAGCACAAAGTATGGTAGCAAAGGTCAATGTCGCAGAAGTGTGAAGGTATGCGGTGTCTCTCACACTAGGACACACAGTCACCCCCGTATCACTCCCTCCACTGGCTCCCAGTACGTTTTACAGTTGATTTTAATGATTGTTTTTAAAGTTGTTAATGGTATTGCACCTTCTTATTTATGTGACCTTTTCAAAGCACATAATCCAGTCAGAGTTCTCCGGTCTGCTGGCCAACAACTTCTGGATGTCCCAAGGTCCCAAGGTCAAATGCCAAACGGTGTTCATTTGATGTAGCTGGTCCAAAGCTTTGGAATTCATTGCCTCTTGGATTGTGGACCATTAATGATTTGCGCACATGTTAAGAACTGTCTTTACTCATAACTGCATTGAGACATGTTTTAACTCTTATATGTTTTAGTAATGTCAAAACGTCTACTTTTATTTGTCTCTATACTTGTTCCTTATCCTTGCACTTATGGAAAGCACTTTGGTTCGGTTGTGACTCTTGTAAATTGATTGAAAGTTGATTGATTACATTGGTTTAGTTCAGTAGATTTCTCAAATAAGCACTACTCTGAGCAGTGAAGGAGTCTTGGTAGTAAATGTAGGCACTCTGAAGTCCTGAAGGGCCAGCCTTTAGGATACAAGAGCAGAGAGGTGGTATCAGAGAGCAGCTGCGTCAGGAGTAAGTGATCGCTAATGTAAAGCACATCAAGTTATGCAACCCAATCTCCACAATGAAATGTATCTGTGACTATTTCAGAAATGTAGAGATAATATTCCAGAAATCATTTATGTCCTCTTTTACTCAAAGTATGCGTCTAAAATGATGCAAAGAGATAGTCTACATTTTTAAAGGGAAAGGCTACTAATATTAATAGTATAGTATTTCAAAAACGTATTATTTATATTATATATTAAAATGAAAGTATTATGTATCATTGCAAGATACTGCCTTTTTTTGTCAATTTGCAAAATGCGGTTAGTGACCAGTATTGCTTAGCTGCTGGGTTGAAAACTTTAAACACACCTTTGTTATAGCCCTTGTAGTCAAGCTGAACAATATTTCCACTTACTTGGTTGGTTCCAGTACTATCAAAACAATCAAAAGCTGATCTAAAGTAATGTAATACCCAAATAATAATTTGCTCAAATTATCATTGAGTATGGTTCCCAAACACCATCTTGATCAAAGAATTTTACATTTTGTCATCTGTAATTGCTATACTAGTATAGTTAGTGACTAGTGACTTGCAAAGATACTTCCTCCAGCCACAAGAGGGCAGTAGTGAAATAGTGTTTACTAGCAACAATTATATCTTACATATACCTGAAATATAACAATGAGATTAATGGAGATTGGGTTGATCAAAATGACTATTTGAGCTTCACAGGCCACGGTAGACACGTCCTCAGTCCAAGCATTGATGAAAACATGATGGTGGGCCGGTGCTTCTTGAACTTGAGCCCTTTCTTCAACCTCTGAGTATTCTCCGCCACGTAGAGCTCCCCCTGCTGGGCCGAACTTGTAATCCTGGAAACTATTTCTCCGTGAATGACCACTTCTTGTTCCGATCTTACGAACATCTCCCTTAACTCTTCCAATCTTCGTTCCATTTCCCGGATCACCTTCTGTCGTTCCTCTACTTCCAGCAATCTTCTCCGTGCCGCTTCAAATTCCATGCTGGAACTAGGGGTCACCAGTTTGGATGAAGGGGCTGTCGCAGATGTGGAAGGTGGTTCAGAAGTGGCTAATAAAGTCACCCTTCTGAAGTCTCCCATGGAAATCGAGCGTCTGGTGGCTGGGGATGCTAGCGCTAGAAGAGCATTAGCTGATGTTGATGGAAGCATAGCTAATGGAGGTGAGGATGAAGATGGGAGCTCCAAAGGTTGGATTTCAGAATCTGGGATTTCGGAAGCCATGGCAACCATATCCTCGCTGCTATCCCCCTTGGGATGACTCCGTTGCCGTCGTTTCATTGTGAGCTTGAAGTCAAGAGCAGAGATGCGGAGCGGTGATGTGTGCTGTCTCTTCCATTCATTAATGTGCCTGCCTGTGCTGTGTGTGCCTATGCGTCTCAGTGGCTGTGATGGGGAGGGGACTGTCGTTTGCTGATTGGCTGCCTGAGAGGATACAGGCGTGTGCCGATTGGGTGCCAGCCTTGGAAAGGATGTCAGCAGCTGATTGGATAGTGCTTCTGATGCTGGCAGCCTGTCCTCTCTGTGAATGTGTGTGAGAGAATTGCAAAGCCCACGTAGCATTTAAAGCTAGCCGGGCAGATTTGTGCAGATGTGAGATGTGAAAGTGTGTGGACAAAGCAAAACTGTATAAAAAAAAGTGCCTACAGTCAAATTGCTCAAGGGTATTTGCCTGAATTTTATTAAGGCATTCAGATCTTGGGTTGGCTTCTATGATAAAATATATTGTTAATGATCAGAAACCTTACCAGTTTGGTTAATAAAATACAAACTGATTATATAATACTGCTATAATGTATAGTATGAGCATTGTTATACCCTCCCTTTTTGGTCAGGCTCCAGCCACCTGTAACTGAAATAAATGAACGTATAAACACAATTAAAAAGAATCCATTAAATGTACTTTATCTGTTTGATCTATCTTAAATAGTTTTACTACTTGATATAAATGTAATGCCCTCTGTATATGTTGCACATTTCAATTAATCACAAGATATCCTCCAAAATACCACCATGTTTTGTTTGCTTCTACAGTAGGTCTTGGCCTGTGTCATGCGTTAATGTTTTTTTCCACACTGACTCCTCTCACTCACCAGCTGGCCCTTGTTCCCCTGCTCCACCGGTTGCCCGTAACAACGCCGTCTCACCCGTCAGATGGTGGGAGGGTGATGCCGGCACCACCCATATCCACAGTCTTTCCTGGTAGACTACTCCTCTTGTCCCAGAGTGCATTTCCTCATACTGTTCACATAGGAAAGTAAGAACTACATTGTGTTTTCAGCATTTTCCTTTCTATTTATTTCAAACTAAAAAACCTTAAAAATACAGTTTGAGCTTATTTCTTTATGGTGAATAACGGAATAATCTTCTTGTCCCATGTAACTGAACTATTTAGAAAACAATCATGCTAATATTGTATGCTAAACGCTATAATCAAATAAAACTTTTGGTACAGTTGTAAAAAAAAAAAGTCTTTGATATTATGCGTATTACCAGCTTGTTTATTCGTACTTGGTGGCTAATGCTAAATTCTCTATAGGAAATGCATTATGGACTGCTTCACTTCCAGGTACACTATTTAAAAATGTTTACAAACACATGGAGGGTCATGGAGCGTATGAAAGCGAAATAAAAAACTGGAATTCCATACTGGTAACTTTATGGACCAGGAACACTTCCAGAAGTCAATGTCAATTTCAGAGCTTCAGAGGTACAGTGATTTTCCACAGTGTACCCAACATAAAATATTATTATGACCCCACCCTACAACAAACAGGAAGTCAGCCATAATGAATTGAATTTGGGAGGTCAGGTATATTTGACAGCCTCTAACTTGCACATACTTTGCCCGATTAGGCTATAACCTGAAATACCTAATTCCCCCCTGGCCCTGAACACATCTGACTAATATGATGGCAGTTACCTCTATCAAAAATCCAAAAAGTGATTTAGGTGCCCGTTGGTGACAGTTGTAGCAGATGTATGGGGCAGACGTATGGGGCAGACGTATGGGGCAGACGTGTGAGGCTGTTTTGCCGTTATACACCTTGCTGTCGGGGACAACAGCACAGGCCTAGTTCAAGGCTACATTCGGTTCAATCACATTCTTTTTGAATTTAACTAATGTCAATCATATCTACGGTTCACACCTTGGCTGAGACATTTCAAATGCCAGTGGAAGAGGCTGTTGTCAGTATGAACCATGGTAAGATTATTATTATATAAATAATTGATGATAGACATATTTCAATGTGTATTGCAACATATAATTGAAAACCGTTTAATGTTTGTTCTTTTTTGACAGTGAATTGAAAATGATTGAGGAAGCACTTACCTGAGGAGGCAGCAGTGAAGCTATAAGCTTTCAAAAAGAGAATGGAGAGAGAGCCCTGTCCCTCAGAGGAGAGGGCTGGCGCTAATGGATTGTGAGAAATAAAATGTGAGAAGATTTTAAATGTTTTGTATTTTTTTCTATTTATTCTACATTTTGTTTGGTTAGAACATATTCAGTTTCTACATTTCACAGAGCCATTCACATAACATGAATACATTAAAAAAACATTTCTTTCCGCATACCCCCTACGTCTTCTTGCGTACCCCACTTTATGAACTACTGCCTTAGGACATTTAATCTGTGTAGCCTGCAGTGGCCTTAAAAATCTTTTCCCACTTAAATAATAATAATAATTAAAGCCGCAAGCAGCGTTGAATGGCCCTCGCTTTCCGTGACCCAGTGCCGACCTCCCTCATGTTCGAAAGTGACCCCCGCATAGGCTTCGCCCATTGACTTTGTTTATTCGGAGTTATTTTAAGTATGCCGGTTTCCTATAGATTTGTGGTCTATAGGACAAGTGTGATTGTGCATGAGTGCTTGGCACTCTGTTTCTGAAAGGTGTGTAGGATGGGGGCGCTATCACGCCCACTGTATTATGTTTATTTTTAACTTTGTGGAGGATGGGGGCGCTATCGCGCCCACTGTATTATGTTTTGGGGCGCTATCGTGCCCACAGTATCATGTTGATTTTTAACTTTGTGGAGGATGGGGGCGCTATCGTGCCCACTGTATCATGTTTTGTTTCTGCTCTCTGGAGGATGGGGGTGCTATTGCGGCCACTGTGTCATGTTGTGTTTCTACTGTCTGGACGATGGGGGCGCTATTGCGGCCACTGTGTCATGTTTTGGGGCGCTATCGTGCCCACAGTATCATGTTTATTTTTAACTTTGTGGAGGATGGGGGCGCTATCGTGCCCACTGTATCATGTTTTGTTTCTGCTCTCTGGAGGATGGGAGTGCTATTGCGGCCACTGTGTCATGTTGTGTTTCTACTGTCTGGAGGATGGGGGCGCACTGTGTCATGTTGTGTTTCTACTCTCTGGACGATGTGGGCGCTATCGCTCCCACTGTATCCACTATTATTGCCTAACTGGCAGAGGTGACACCATGTTGCCCATGATTTCCTTATAAAAGCTGCCAAGTGTCACACCACACTGGTCGTATAGGATTACATTGTACACATTGGCCAATATTGGCTTGTGGCCCATTAGAATAAAATGGAGGATTTCTGTCACACACGTCAAATTTGAGGCTCTGTTGCTTAGAAACCGTAAAAGATTTTTGAATAAATTGGATAACTTTTAAAGCCCCTGGTCTCTAGTTCATGTGGACAAAAGTTGAGGTCATTTGGAATAAAAACCTAGGAGGAGATAGATTTTGCATAACATGTAGTGTCACTCGCTGAATTTTCACAATTTGACCCTTTATAGACGACGTCCCGTAGGTGATAGGATATGGTTATAATGACATTTTTTGTTTGTTTTCACCTCAACAATGTGTGTACCGAAGGCCGTGGGTCTACAACAAAGTTGATGTTTTTATGAACCCCATAGGCATAATGCATTTTGAGTGGTGCAAATGGCGCGGTCTTGGCAAATTTGTTGTGACCAAAAAATGGGAATATTGCAATGGCACACGTAGAAAACCCATTAGAATAAAATTGAGCATTTCTGTGACCGTGTAGGCAAAACGGTAAGAAATAGGGCATAGATGTAATATAGTTATTTGTTGGGAGTGGCAAGAGTGAAATCTTGAGCTCTTGTTGAATTCTGAGAAACAATTTTTTTTTCTCTCCCATATGGAATTTGTTTTTGAAAAATACGTATAGGACTTTTTTTTTGGAAAATCTGAAAATTTTCTTCAGGTATGTGTTCAGACTTGCATGGGGCACCTGTGAGAGAAATTTCAGCCGAATCAGTTTTTGCATGTGCGAGTTACACGCTAAAAACATGTTTAGAAGCCCCATTGGAATAACATGGAGCATTTCAGTAAAGATTGCGGCAAAACCGTAGAAAATAGGGCATAGGTGTGATTGGCTTTTTTGATCGGAGTGGCATTCCGTAAAATTATTTTTTCATCCTCCATTGTAAAGTTTGATTGCTTATACAGGGGGTGCTAGTGTGCCGATTTCAAATTTTCTTAACTCAGATGGGTTCAGGCTGGGCCAATGAAAAAATGATTCAAGTTATAGCCAAATCGGGCCATGCATACACTTTTTATAGCAAATTGAAATGAGTTTTTTTTGTACAATTTTGCGTTCAATTTGAGGCTCTGTTGTTCGGAAACGGTAAAATGTTTTTGAATAAATTGGATAACTTTTAAAGCCCCATGTCTCTAGTTCATGTTGACCAAACTTGAGCTCAATTGGAACAAAAACCGAGGAGAAGATTGATTTTTGCATAACGTGTGCAAAAAGCATGACTCAGCACTTTTGTGCAATTTTGCCAATTTGGCCCTATATAGACGACGTCCCGTAGGTTTTAGAATATGGCCGTAATGGAATTTTTTGTTTGTTTCTACCTGCACAATGTGTGTTCCGAACACCATGGGTCTATGCCAAAAATCATGTTTTGCCGAATCCCATAGGCGTAATGTATTTCCAATTTTGCAGGTGGCGCTGTCATGACACTTTTTGTTGGACCTACAAATGGAAACATACATATCACAATTTCACACACTTCTGAATAATGGGCAAAAATTCGTGAGTTTTCGTGCATGTTTAGGGGGTGCAAATTGCGCCCAAAAGGCACCTAGAAAGAAAAATAATAATATTTCGAGCAAAAACAATATAGGCCTTTTTCTAGTATCAACAAAATATATATTTTTGGAAAGCTCTCGCCCATCCCTACGTATTAGTAGTTACTTGGGCTCATATCCCTTTAAGCACCGTCGTCTTGGAGGCCGCAGACAGAGACACTTGCTCCATTGCGGACCCGATCCACGTATCCGATCCGGATCTTGTGATACCTCCGCCGCGGATCTGCGCCGGATATGTTTTGCTATATGGGTATTCATCCCAGGAATGTTTTTCAGGAGTATGATGACCTCTGCTGCAGTGGCGGAGCCAAAGGGGTGGCAGGGGTGGCAATTGCCACCTCCAAATAAGGCCTTGCCACCCCCGCTGCCACCCCACTGGAAACGGTAAATATTAAAATCCACGGGGGGCGCTGTG
>JAVQKC010078132.1:0-15389 GCA_036025475.1 Philypnodon macrostomus | reverse complement strand
TAGTCTACAACAGTAGACTATATATATATATATATATATATATATTGGCTTAAATTGACTTGAACTTTAATTTAACCACTGGCTCCAGGTTAATTTTACCCATCTCAAACTGTACTGTGCTCAAATTAAAATATCAAGCGAGCTTAGATAGACTTACATCAATCTTTAAATTACAGAAAACACTTACAAATCCTCCCTTCTGGTTCTGTGTATTTTGATCATCACTGGCTTTTGAAGTGCATTGAGGATTAGTTGGTTGTGAGCTTGGTTGCTTGGTGCTGGTGTGAGATCACTGATGAGTAGATGCTGGTGAAAAGACGGCATGTTTTGCAGTTGCCAGATTTAGCTTGCACATGTATATGACTTGCAGTGCTTTTATGATTGATGCATGAAGGTTCTTGTATGTTGTGTGTATGCCTTTGGAGCATTCCCAGTAGATATACTATTTAAACATGGTACATCATTTTAATACACACACACAGTCCAAAGGGGGTTAACCATAGCATGATAATGACTGCTCTCTCATCTTCAAGCCTTTGGTGAGGAAAGTGGATGATCTCTAAGGACAGCTGCACCACACTGGATCCTTAATATTTCACTGCGTACTCCAGTAATAGATAGGGCTGTGTGAAGAAAAATCCATTTAAAATGTAAAGACCTTGTTCTGGAGAGGCAGGCTGAGATACAAGCCAAAAACTGAATCATTATTCACTAAGAAATGAGTTAAACATAAAAGCTAAAACTGTGCATCCATTAATCCATATAATATACGTAGTTCTACATTTATAAAAGAATGTAAAAGCCTATGGACACTCGTTTGAGCATAAGAGCAGTTAATGGCAGTGCTAACATTTAACAGGGGCTATTTGCGCTCACATTGACTATAGACATTTTATAGTTATTCACATACACATGTGAATACTTTGGACCATGAAGGAAACCACAGTCCTCTGAGACAGTTGACACAAACTGCCTGGCATGAGAATCAATCCCGCAACCTGTATCATCTCCCCCAATCAGCAACGTTAACCTTAAAAGGTTATAGTGCATATTGTTGCTATAGTTCCTATACTTTAACTTTTGGCAGCATAGTAGCAAAGTAATTAGCACTCTCACACCAAGAAGAAATCAGAGTCTATTTTTGGGCCAAGCAGCCATTTTCTTCTGAAGTTTGTATGTTTTTCTGCCCTTGTTTGAGTGGTTTATTTTCTCTGGATTCCCCCATTAACCTAAAACACAGTATGCTACTCCTCAAGCTAGGTTTTGATCATCATCCTGGCTCAAGAACTGTAGGCGTGCTCCAAAACTGCACAATGATCACTCACAGTTCCTTACAGGTCGCTCCACAAAATAGGCCTACAATAAAGCCAAAATACAATAAAGTCAAAATACAATAAAGTCAAACCTTTAAAACCCAGTTAAATGGACTTATGCAGGTCTAACACATTGTAAGAAAGGTCTCACATGCAGGACATATTTACAAGCTTTGAAGGTCAGGAGTTTAATGATCTGCCAAATAAAGCACATAGAGGTAACCATTAGTTCCACTAAGATTATTTAGAATGAGGGCGATAATGAACAATATTTATTCTGTGAATACAAAATACACACTGAAATGTACGCAATACGTCCCATTTTGCATTATTACTTGAAAAATCAAGCACATGTCAGGGGATGAAAGGTGTAGAAATGTTTGCTTCTCATTTAGAGCAGCTTTTGAAATGACAGCATTTTCCATTACTTTCATGTCCTCCTTGAAGAGAACAGCTGACAGTGTATCTAGAGTCAATTCAAAATTAGAATTGTTGTGAAATGTGTTTAGTGGCTGGATCTTGAATGTTTATGGGAAAATTAGCCCATTTGCAATACTAAATTTTTTAGACATTTTGAAGAAAATGCAAAATACAAAAAAGCTGTTTCTTGTGTGTGGGATCTTGCCTATAGTTGACTTTTGAATGCTTTGTGAAGGAGCTGGTGGAACTACACGTTCCCTGAGACTTTCTTCATTGAAATTCAATACACACATTCAGCTGGTGACATATCTACAGTTGTGTATGCCACATTGAATGACATTTAACAGAAGGTCAGAAATAATATGCTTACTGTGAATTGCATACCTATGTACAAAAAGCATTTTAGCGGTGGACTATTATGAACATGACAACAAGCTTTGAATCTTACAGATACAGTAAGGATGTGACAAGATCTTGTGCCGCAAGATCAAAATTTGACAAGATTTCTCGTCGTTTCATGACCCACGAGACATAGTTTCTCTTTGTCAAGTTCAGATGCATTCCCAAGAAGCTCACACACTCAAACTGTAGAGACCAGGACTTGCTCCTAAAACTTGGCTATATTCCATACCCTTTATGAATATAGAAGTAAATACCATTCAGTACAAGATGATTTCAAATAATAATGGTGAATCACATTTCAGTGATTTTTTTTTTTATTGATTTATTTGATTTTTGAGGATTTAAAAAAAAAAAATAGAGTAAAAATCTTGTCTTGTTCTTGTGGACCCAATCTAGTGTCTCGTCTCATGGGATTTGTCTTGTCACACCCCTATGAAACATATATTGTGTTCATTTAGCTCTAGTAATGTCAGAATATCCAAGTTCCTGGTAAATCTCCTGACCCCTTGATTTCAGAATTCCTTCTCAAAGATAGGACCTAACTGAACAACAAATGGAACTTTGCCCTATGTAAAATATATATATATAATTAGTCTAATTATTTAACTTATTTTCCATTAGCCATCTAGTACTGACCAACCACTATCTGTTTGACCAGAATGCTGTGTTGAAGTTTTTCAGTTCTGGGTTAGACGTAGAGACCTAGACAACCTCTAAACTCGCACATACATTCACAAAGGAACATTTACAATCATCAATTCACCAACTTGTCTTTGACCATGAAAAAATGTAGGATCTATCAAAAACTGCAGAGGCTCACCGTGTACATTTGACCTGTGCAGGTGTTTGTGCCCATCACGGCCATTACTGAAGTGACTTTCATTTAAGGGCACAGTTGGTGAATTTGATGCTCCGAGGCCTCTGCTACATTTGTTGTGCTTTTGTAAAAATTTAAAGCAAGTCAGTCAGCGATGTGTGAAATTAAAATTTGGGCACCCGGGTCCTTCTTCTTGGACAGACCCCAGTCAATAGAGAGGTCATGTAGAGCCATTCTCACCATCTGCTGCCCCCTCTTCTGCTCTGACACGTGAGGAAATGAAAATAATGAGGCCTCAGATACGCTGTGCGAGCTTCAGTGTCGGTGTCACACGAGATGGAGAGTCGTGGCCTTTGTTGATGAAGAGTCAATTAAAGAGTGTGAAAATATTATGTAGTGCCCAGATAGTTGACACCTTCAAATAGCGATGGAGAGAAGTAATTAAATCCAGATGACAGGCCTTCAATCCACTTTCTAGACGCACAATCATTGACGCACGAAGGACTCATGCTGCAGTGGAAGTCAGCAGCTGCTAGAGTAAAGCCATATTGATGGATATAGGCTCTGTAAATGGAGTGAGTAGTATGCTTAATGCAGCTACCTACAATGCAATGCTTCATGGTTTGACATATGTTGTGGGTGATTGGAGCCTATCGCAGTACTATGGCCTTTAGGTTTTGGTACATCCTGCTGACTAGTTAGCTTCAGAGCTAAATCAGAGACATGCACGGACAGGCAACCATTTATTCTGACATTCATTTACTAGGGGCAATTAAGATTCACCAATTCAACGCATTTCTGTGGACGGTGGGAGGAAGACTCTGAGACAATCCACAGTAAGACAGGGAGGACATGCAAATTCCATTTCACCACGGTTCACATCTAAAACTGAAATTAGATTTTTTATTTTTTTAGCAGATATGTCCAAAAGATTGTTGTTGACAGCTTAAAGTGTGTGGTCTATGTTTAGGTCCATTAAGTACAGCAGCATTACAACTAAGCCTCTACAGAGAAACACATCTGAGATCACAGTTAATATTGAGTCAGACGAAAAGACCAGCATGGGAGGATGGAGCTGGAACATTCAGCCTAGTATATAGTATTTGTATTGTTATTGTCATGTCTGCAAGGCAAAGTGTATTCCCTTATTGCAAATTGTGGTCCAAAATCTTCCTCCATAACGATTATTATTACATTTTAAAAATTACAGTGTAAATGTTGTACTTTGACATGTTGTGATTCTGACGTCTAATTTTCCTCATTTGATTGTTGGAAGACATCACTGTTTGTAAGCCTCATTAGG
Source organism: Philypnodon macrostomus (assembly GCA_036025475.1). Classification (NCBI taxonomy): domain Eukaryota; kingdom Metazoa; phylum Chordata; class Actinopteri; order Gobiiformes; family Eleotridae; genus Philypnodon; species Philypnodon macrostomus. Next base: position 11,134 of record JAVQKC010078132.1, on the reverse strand, counting down.
GCTTTTATTAATGGTACAATAAATGACAAATCTATCACCCACCTGTTTACACAGATCTGTTCCAAAAATAGTGTTTATCTCTGTGTCTCTTATGCAATGCAAGAGAGTATTTAATAAGACATTGTTAATTGAATGAATCTTTGAGGACAATTCCACCGTCTCCTAAAGGTAAAGTCTGTCAAATTATATAATTAAAAGCCCTTTAGGCAATAAGTAATAATTAATGTTCGATCTTCCCTTAGTATAATGTCACTTGTGCACGGTCAGACATGTTCTTATAGTAGCAGAAGGCGATGTGCTCCAGCTGTATTGGGGCCAGTCCAACATTTGATTTATTTTTTTACTACTGTGGATGTGTATTGACTTGCCTGTGCAAACGGATTAGATTGCTGGACCTAATTATTCATGCTGACGCCTGGTTTCTATTGTGTTCACAGGGAGTCATAGGATTGGATTGAAAGACTTTGTTTTGTAGGTATAGCATATCCCGCCCTAGTATGCACCATCTTAAGCAAAACAAGTGTTAATAATTGGCCTTTATCGGTCTTAAATGAACTTTTATTGACTGACGTTTTTGATAAATACAATCCAGGAATGGGTCACACTTCATCAGTTCACCATGTTTGGCCTTTGTTGCCTAGAAACTGTGTTGTAATGTATTTAGAGTAAATTGAGGTTAGACCAGTTTGAGCAGCAAGAAAATCTACTTATTACTGCAATAAATCAACATTCATTAAATCTCTGTCAGCAGTGATAAAAAAAACTGTCTTGTCTTCTTTCTTCAATCATATCAGACACATCAACAAGATGATGTAATATTCACACTGAAACTAGCAATCTGTCAATCCTAATTCATTTCCTCCTAAGATTTTAACACAATTGAGATAAATCAGAAGAGAATGTTATTGGTAGGTCATCTTTGTTCTACTCCCAAATCATGATGAATGGAAAAAGGCTTGCTCTTGGAAAACCTCTTTGTGTGGTTCTCAAACTGTGGTCTGGCTATTATAGGTGCATGTTTTTTTGTCGTTTCTAGGCTTCGTTTAGTTTAGTTTGGAGTTAGTTTTGTTCTTTTTTTGCAGTAACCCTGCTCTGGAGGGGCCACTTAGTCCTAGTTTTGGCCCAGTTTAGACCTGAATAATACTTGGTTTATTCAGTGGTGATCCTTTTTTCGTTTGCTAGGGTGTTAAACAACGTTATTATGGAATTACGTTGGTCCTCAGATCCTACGTGTGAACGCGATAACTAAAAAACTAATTGCCGGATTATTTTAAACTTTTGCACACAGCTGAACTGGATTGAGTTTGGTACTTCTACGATTGATGACATTTAATTTATTAACTAAGTAATGCCTTGAAGCACTTTAATTGAGCCAATAATCCTGCTGAACATAAACAAAATCACATGAATATTGGCACAGCAATCCGGGCCAGAAAATTCAACATCCAGGTTACAGCTTTAAGGTATTCTTTTGATATGTCACATAAAGGTCTATAAAACAACCTAATCATACAAAGCAGTATACATGGTGGACACTTTACCAATATATCTACATTGATCATATATTTGAGACAGAAATGCCATTATTCTCCATATCTCAAATTTACAGATACAATCGGTTTGAAACTTTAAGCTTTAACTTGAGACAGACTTCTCCCAGTCTTGATATGTCCTCCTTATGAAAACTGTCAGTCACAAAAAGTTAAAAAAATAAATCCTTACTGTAGGGCAGGCTCTTTGTAATTTGTTTACTCGCTGTCGAGATGCATCCACAGCATCGCCTCATCAATCACTGACTACATTTCTTTTATTTATCCGTCGTATGTGTGCGTCTGTGAGAATTATTTATTTATTGCGGTTGGTGCCATTGAGCTTCCCTTTCTTCCTTTTACAATTTTAAAAGAAGTGCACTGCTCTCTAGGAAACAGTTTAATGAATAATTCAGGGATACAATACTTTGACTCTGGGTTAAAAAGTGTTTACATGCAAAGTCAATGACAGTTTGAACAGTAGAAATACAGAAAGACATTGATTCTTTTTCCTCCACTTTTCTGTTTTTGTTATGGGTAACTGGAGACTTGTTCATACAGTTATGTGCCATTTAGTCACAGGGCTGACACAGAGACATTCACTCCCACATTCATTTACTAGGGACATGTCTTTGGATGGTGGGATGTAGACAGATTATTTGGAGAGAACACTGGAAGGACTCAATTGGACAGGCCTTTGTGTGTGGAGCTCTGGTTTCTCCTACCACTATAAATGTGGGTTCAATTGGGCTCAGAACTAACCCTCCATCTGACCATCTTCTGATTGTGTCTAAAAATGTGTCTTGATTGATTGACTGTGAAGGCACCTAATAGAGTTGCACTTTTATTTTTGTTTCACTTCTTTTGCTATATAATGACAAATTAAGCACTTTACTTAGTAATCTTTAGTTGACAGGCCCAATAATTGAACCTACAACCCTCTTGCTAAAAGGCAAGTGAGCTTACCACTATGCCCATGATCCTAGGCTCATGTGCCCCCCAAATAAATCTCATCTTTATTTTGATATTGTCAGTTGTATGAATTGCAGAGACGTAAGGAGTTCATTATGAATTACAGGCTCATTAACTTTCCTCTTGCCTTGGCGATGTCAGCTTGAGACATCAGAGCCCCTTCATTTAACACAGTCACTTACCGAAGAGTATCACTGCTCCCTGCCTCAGTCATCTCAGTGCTACACACCCACTAATATGAGTGCTAATGCTAAGTGTGTCCCACATTCAGGAAATTAATTGGGTTTGTCTGTGACACTTTCAAACAAATGTGTATAGCTTTATGATTAACTGCCCTTCACTGGAGGCTTAACATCTCTCTTTGGTCTGTGATAAGATGCTATCTAGGCTGTTTGTCAGTGCAAATAAAAACAAACCAAAAGCTAAAGATTACTGTGGTGAACTTACAGGACCCAGTGGGAATCACAAGGTCAAGTTTAATTATGTTTTCATAGTTAAAAAAGAAGGTCCTAATGCATTACTGCAGGGTTGTTCAAAATGTATTAATTGAGGGCTGCAAACAAAAAGGGGGCCAGTCTAGCATATTTTTCAAGATAACATTTTAACATCACATTTATGTAGATTACAGACCCGCACAAAATATGACTATTTCTTATTTTATGATTTTGTATTTTTTATTTCTTCATGCCAGGTCTATCTCAACTAAAGATGCATTTTAAGGAGCTGTTGATGTTTAAAAATAACTGCATATATAACTACTGTGTAAATATAATAATTGAAAGAAAATGGTTGCATTTATGCACATACATAATACGGCTTAAAAAGTTTGATTATAGAGAACCACTTTTTACCTCATGAAGCAGTAGCAAATTTTGGCCACTTCATAGTAAAGCATGTGGCCCGACCAAGAGTCAGACTACTGTCTGGTAATAATAATAATGACAATAATAATCATAAGAATAATAATGACATTGATAATAATAATTCTCAAGGAGCTCAATTTCTTTTAGTTATACATGTGTGCAAACCTAAAAAAATATAACTTTATAGATTTAACCTTTTTTACATTTCAAGTTAGTTAATTTAGTTTATTTAGCTATTTGGAATTTACTAAGTGCTAACATTGAGATTTGCACCAGAATAAAACAATTCTTCTTTGCAGGTTAGCTTTGTGTTTTGCAAGGTCAAATATGTTATGTCAGGAAACCATGGCACTGAATGTTGGTGAAGCAATGACTAACTGAGGCTATAGCTATATATCTAAATCTCAAATTCAGGCTTCAGACTTTCTTGTCATATAACAATATGTAGTAATCTGCATGTGACCCATCCCCCTAATGCTGCCTTGGCAACTTGTCGGGAACCTATGATTGACCACCATGCTACTAATTCTAGTTGCTTTGTTTGAGGTACAATATTTCCACAATATAACCTAGAGGACCTTTAGACATTGAAGCCAGTTATTGGTTTCCACAAATACTCAAAATGAAACTGAAGCGAAGTTCAGAACATTTTCAGAGTTAACAGTTGTTGTTCCTCCTGTAGTAAGACAAACAACTGGCACTTTTAGCAGTAGATCAAATTCTCCTAATGGAGCTTGTCATGGGAACATTTTTTCTTCTGATTCTGCTTTTGCTGTTTTATGGCTTGTGACTTTAGTACTTGGCTTGAACATTTGTCAAAGATGTTTTACACTGGTAAGACATCCAAGCTATATTGTTCCAGAGCTCCATCTTTTTGACAGTACCAAGCTAAACTTGGCAACAAAAAAAACCTATACGTTGTTGAAAGTATATACTTACTGGCCTCTTGATTGTGTACATCTAACTGCTAGTAAACACAACTAGCTACTAACTTATAGAGCAAATCCTCTTCAATGAGTCATGCAGATAAACCTCTCAAGTTAAAAACTTCAGAAGGTGATTTATTTCAGTTTTTGGGTGAATGTTCCCAAAAAATTAGCAGTTAGCACCAGTTCAGTCATCGAAAATGCCATCCTGATACCCGAGACCTAAAGGGCCAAACTGGTGATACATTAAACCCAAACAACCCTTGTTTGATAAGTTAAGAAGATTTATTGTCCACCAAGGCCTGTAGATGATCATTTCTGAATGCACTAAACATCTATAGCAGCAAAAGAATGACATTTTCTTAGGTACAGAGTTTAGCTAAAAATGTGGCTGAGGTGGATTCACCTCAATAGTGTGCCTTACCATTTCTTACTCTATTCTTAACCATTATATATTATGTGAATGGCAGCAGTTATAGTCTGGTAATTTCATCACTATAAATCCATCTTCCACCAAGCCCTTCAAGTTTCTCTTCTTGGCTCTTCTTTAACAATCAACGACACATTGGAAACATTTTTCAATAGAAAGACCTGAGCCATTTGGATGATGAATCACCAGGTAGCCCATAATAAAAAAGGACCAATTTCCAACACAGACCATTCACATTTTTGAGCAAGGATAAAGAGCAAAAACCATTATCTTTTGGGCTTGACCTACTTAGCCAAAAAGCGGCTTTTATGATGTGCTGGTCCTGGTAAATGTTTAAGAAGTTTGTCTGAATTTGGCACATAGAGGAAAAAAAAATCTGACACAAGAGCATTGGGGATCTGCTGTTTGTCTAGTGTAGTGAAAATCCCACAAGATAATTCAGAAGTGTCTTCAGTGCTTGTTGACAGACACTACAAAGCATGTCTTAAGTACAACATGATTTATTGTAGGCACTATTCACACTTACTGACTTTGGCTATTGTTGTCAGACTATCTTTCAGTGTTTTGAACATATGTTACCTTTTTATTTGTTTGTGAGAAAATTCATAGTAGCTAGTTCCTAGGGAGCATAGACCTTCAACAAGAACATTGGCCTGAACATGTGACAATAGTAAATATAGCCTATAGCAGTGGTCCTCTTTTTGAAGAATGAATGAAAACCAGAAAACATTAAGAAAACATCATGTGCATCAATCAAAAATGACCATATTGACAGATGTGTGTTTTTTTTTTTGCTTCAGCCAGTCTTCAGATGTTGATGTTTGAAGTCAGGGGACAAAAAAATCAGAAAACCATGAGTCTGATATGCGTCTAAGCTTTTTCGACACACCTGACACACTATAGACTGATGGGGTTGTCAAGTTGGGGGGTCTGGCCCTTTAAATGTACACATCCTCCCTCCCAGTGACAGCAGCGACCTCAGGAGTGCTGTGTTATCTGTCCTTCCCATCTATCGCACTGACAGTCAATATACTCTTTGGCAGCTGCTCCATACTGTCCACAGAACCACACACAATCAAAGCATATAGATGAGCTGTCTCTGGCATCTGCATTGAAACACATTCACTTTTGATCTGAATGAAGGACATTGTCAATTACTGATGTGTCCAGATGTTTACTGGACAGGCAGCGGGGCTTTTTTGTGTAGAGTTTGAATGTTTGTCCCCGTGTCTGGTTGGGTTTTCAATCTAAAACATGAACAGGCTAAAACCTCCAGCTAGGTGACCAAAATGCTCCCCAGTTGCTGCCCTGTGGTAGCCAACTGCTCCTGAGAGTATGTGAATATGAATACGAAGAATTGAAATCGAAAATAATATGACCGTTACAAAGACGTGAATTATTATTATTACTATTATTATCAGGCTGTATATATTTTTGGTATTTATTGACTCATTTTGTCTTAAAGCCTTGCTGCTATTACAAATTAATTACGAATCAAATAATATTTTATTAGACCATGACAATTATTTTTAAGTGCATGTAATTAATTTGTTGCATATTTACTGTAGGTGGAATGGATTGATTGACAGAATATGGGGGTATAAAAATCTAGTTATTCTGAGTAATCTGAATTTACAATATGCTATTTTAAGTGTGTACCCTCAGACCAGACTTTGTGTTGTACATAATTGTAAACAGAAAATCATACATGCACTGTGTGAATGAAAGCTGTGACTCTTTAAAAAGGACAGCACTGACAGATACACAGTAGAGCAGACAGGACTGAATAATACAGCAATCTTTTTAGTTCAGCGCCGTTAGCAAGAAACACTGAGCACAGGCTAACCTCAGTGATTTACTATGACAGAGGGGCTTAATGAAGGTAACACACAAACCCATCCATCAGCTGTAGATACTGTCAAATCTGTGAAGCACCAACTAAAGAGTAGCGGCCAAAAAACAGGACAATTTAGGACCAAGAGACAATAATTAGTTAATATGTAAACGGACGTTCAGAATGATAGTGTAAACAATATAACAAAAATCCTACCTGTACTTCGATGTATACAAATCAAAGTGTGGAAGGAAATGTGTGGTCACGTGACTGGATTAAGATTGACTGTACAAACTGATGATAAACCGATGAAAATAAACTAAGCTAACCCTACCTGACTAAAACATTTACACAGTTCACCCATTTTCATATTTTCTGCCAAACCACCCCATATCAATCTTGTGGGTGCCAACTTTTTTTGGCTATGTAGCAATTGTATTGAAGAGCGGATATTAAAATGTCATTGATATCTTAAGAACGAAAGATTTATGCCAATGTGGTAAAAGTGACGTGGGTGTGTGGGCTGAATAAAAATGGCTAATGATGGATTTTATTTCCCCTGGCTATTACTCATGTCAAGTAAAGGCGAGTTGTCATTGTCAACATTGTAATTGGTGACACATTGTAATTTTGTGCACAGCTGTGGAAGTATTCAACTTAATGACTTGATTTTTCTCAACAAACATTTTAAGAGTAAACGTATGCAGGTCCATTATCACTGTGAGTGCATTAAACGTAGCTTGTTTTAATGTGGGGTGGCCCCAAGCTCTTTACAATATAATGGGGCTAAGTGAGCAGAAAAGTGTCACTATAACTGGCAACCGCAACCGCTCTTTCAGTAATTAGCTCTTTATGCTCTTCTTCTCAATGTTATGCATTTACATCTAACTTTGCACCCGGGCTTTTAAATCTATCAGGTAATGACAAGAGCAGCTGAAAAAAGTCTAAACCAAAATTATTAAGTCTAGAGAGGGACTAAACTAATTCTAAACCAAAACTAGACCAGGACTAAACCAAGAAAGGATCAGTAAACCAGGACTAAATCAGATGTACACCAACCAGAACTATACAAGAGGGGAGCCATGACTGAAACAGTTCTAGTTTAAAGCAGATTTACAGATTCTACACTAAAGACTAGAACCAATTGTAAACCCTAACTCTACCAAGGCTAAACCAATTCTAAACCAGGACTAAAACATAACTGGCAGTTGTAACCACTTTCCCAGTAATTGGCTCAATGCTCTCACTGTTGTGCATTTACATCTAACTCCAGCCTTTTAAATCGATCAGGTAAAGACAAGAGCAGCTAAATTGAGGATGTTTTCTGTTCAACAAATTCTGCCCACTATCACCAAGCAACTATTTCCAATAATAATGACATTTACTGCTAAAAATCCATTGGTATAATCTGTATTACATACAACTGAGGTCAAAGGTATACATGCATAAAACTTCTAAATTAAGTATTGACTGTATTGATTATATAAAAACATTTCATTATATTTTGGAGAGGTCTGAAAGTTCACAAGAAATCTGTAAGCTTTACTGTTGCTATAAAATAATATCCATATCTTTGAATACTTGAATAGTTGATACTAAAATATTTGCACCAACTTGGCACAAGAAATGCATTTTATTTTATATCTGGCTAGGTTTAAGGGTCACGGCTTGTTGAGTGCTCTGTTTACCATTTTTGAATATAAGCCACATTGGAAAATTGAGACAAAGCCTGCACTTACTCCTGAAGCCACATTGCACACATTTCAATTTTATTTTAAAGGTCTGAAAAATGTCAAGCTTCATTTCATACTATAGTTTAGTGTTTACCTTTATCAAACTGATACTATTTATTATCCACAGATAGATTTTTTTTTGTTACCTTTAGTTACTACTTAGTTACATTAAACGCAGACAAATGTGGAGTAATGAAAAGCTGTAGCTCATAACACCCTCTAGTGGCACAAATTAACAAACAATGATAAGTCAACCTTTTTTCAACATGCGTTATGTTCGCATAATTCACTGTTACAAAATCAATTCATGAAAAAACAACTCAATCAAAGAAGAGAATTGCCTTATGAGCTACTGCCGCCATTACTGTAATCACTTAAAATATATTTTATCTTTTGACATAGTTCTGTCTGTGTGGTGTAGATATTCTATAACTCCATGAATCCAGATCTTCTTTTTTCTTGAACTACTTTCCAGAATTGACACACATCTGAGAATGAGAATCAATTTAATAGCTTAAATATAAATCCTTATATTTTGCCTTTAACAATTCCTTTAGAGTTTTCTCAGCTCTAATGCATTTAGAGCCTGCGTGGCAACCTTACCATCTGCTGTATTTGTAAGTGCGTGCCAATCTGATCGTATGAAGTGGAAAGAGTCCAACGTGCTCTAATGTTGTGTCCCGTTGCATCGCACTCGAGCCTCCCCCCGCGCTTACCACCACACGGTCACGGCTCTGTGCTCATCCATCAGTGAACTGCAGTCACTTCACTTAGTTCTACAGCACTGACATGGCTGTAATCATGGCTGTATGAAGCAATGGGGTTACAAAAGACCAGGGCTCAGTGTTTTTCAAATACAGAATGTCACTATATACAAGCTTTAGTAGGCTGAGCATTGTATTGAGTTTAAACAACTCACAACACCACAAAGCTAAACGAGGAATACACTAACCTGGTCTAAATCAGTAATAAACCAAGTTGTAACCAATGACTTGCACAAATATTTTCCATTCTCCACAAATTTCACCCAAAAGTAAAGCTTTTGTGATAAGTATAGGTGTGTGAAAAGATGGAAAGATGTTACTAGTTATTTTCTTTTTGTCTGATTTGTCTGACACAGTTACAATATGTGTGACTGGTTGTGTCACCCAAATACCTGATGAAGGGAACAGCCGGAACAATTGGAAATAGTTTTTTCACAATAACAATATTCTGATACATAGCTCATATATCCATCCCATTGTTGACATATAAAGAATTTTGGTAATAATAATGTTTTTTACTACTTCCGGATTATTACTGTATATTAGACAATATCAGAGACAGCCTTATTCTAAAAGACAACTGTAATTTTATGTTATGTTTGACCTCTGCTTACCATCTAGAACAATTGGTTTAACTCTATATCATTGTGCCGAGAGAGTTCAAGCCCTTAACTTGACAGAGATGCTGTTTTCTCTATAAAATCTCTTTCTAAAAATATAGACTTCATCTCTTGGACATAGACATCCTTGGTTGTGGTGAGTCAATTCCCCAAAGCCAGCAGGATGGATTTCTGTTGTTTTTTTGTTACCTTTGGACTTATTTTTAGAGGTATAGCAGTGGGGTCTTGGAAAGCATGGAGAGGATTTATTTTCTTAAATGTCTACTAAATGCTTTGTATGTGATTCTGTTACATATACCCACTAGCCACTTTATTAGGTACACCTGTTCTGCTTTTTATGTATCTAATTGGCCAATCACAGGCCAGATGTCAATTCTTTTAGTTACGTATATTCAAGACAGACATGCTGAAGTTTCCTTTAAAGATTTACTTAATTTAATGGTGATTTAGTGAGGGAGTAAACATGGTGGTTGTGCAAAGTTGATGTCAGACCAAGGTCTACAAACAAATGAATGCACAAAACAAATAACCACAACTGGGCCACTTTATTTGGCACATGGTCTACCTACCTACCATGGCCAGTGATTTTAAACTTGGATAATTTGCCTAACAAGTTATTTATTTATTTTTTGCTTAATATTATGTTTGCCTGTTCTTCTATTTCATAATACATTCATAATTATATTCAATATTCTCTAAATTAGCTTCAGAAACACAGTGACACTGCCATTATGCATAATTGCTGTTTATGATCACAAGAAAATATGAAAACAAATCCAGGCTCATGTGTGTTTTGTTTTGGATCCTCTTGTACTAGGAAACCAACCCACAAAGAGAATCTAATGACCACAAACAGACAGAATTAGACTTCTTTTTGTTTAGATCAGTGGTTCTTAACCTTGTTGGAGGTACTGAACCCCACCAGTTTCATATTCGCATTCACCGAACCCTTCTTAATTGGAAAAATAAAATAGTGTTTTTTTTTTTCAAATTTAAAACATAGATATTTGTTTTACTGGTGCACAAAATGAACCGTGCACCCTACGGAGGACTTCCTGGTTCCGCCACCAGCCGGCACACCCTCATCCTGTTACTCAAACTATCTAAAAACACTTAATATGTCACTTCATTAAGTTGTTATAATTTTCCAGGTGATAAAGTAACCATTTAGATTCTCAACGTGTGGTTTGTTTATCCAAATAACGCTTGTTTAGAAATTTACTCCGACGTGTTGACTGGATCAGATTTGACCGTGAAGAGAGATGAAAGTCATGGTAAGCGTGAGTCTCTCCAGTGGCTCAGTGTGTCACGCGCCGACTATTGAAACTGAAACTTTTACACACATGTTCGAATCCTGTCCGTGGCCATTCATTGAACAATGATTAATTCATTTAATAAATGTAAGTTAATTTATTAATTTAACTAATATTTAATGAACCTGTGCTCCAGCTTTATCCAGCTGG
>JAVQKC010078127.1:0-23307 GCA_036025475.1 Philypnodon macrostomus | reverse complement strand
TGATTAAGGTGCCCGATGGTGACAGTTATAGCAGACGTATGGGGCAGACGTATGGGGCCGACGTATGGGGCCGACGTATGGGGCAGACGTATGGGGCAGACGTATGGGGCAGACGTATGGGGCAGACGTATGGGGCCGACGTATGGGGCCGACATATGGGGCCATTTCGCCGATAGAATACAGTGGGGTAGTTTTGTATGGAAGCTTTCCATTGACTAGAAACACGTAGGCCTTGTTTTAAATTAAGAATTGTGATAATGGTAGAATAAAGGACTGACTTGAAGGACGCCATTTTAGGTTTTGCCATCCTGGTTCTCTGTGTGTAGAGCTTAATGAGTCAGGTGCTGAGTCGCTGCCAGGAGCCTCTGATGAATCATGCACACTCACTTTATTCTCATTGTAAAGATGGATTTAGTTGATTCCAGCCTGTAAGCTTGTCGAATGTGCACCTATTTAAAAAATCTAAATCCAGCCTTTTACTTTTTTTCAGTTTCAGTTTGCTCTTTTCACTGTAATGGCTTTGTTAATCTGCTTTTTTGACACCTCATTTGAATTTCTCTTTTTTGTACTCCCCGATCTTCCCCTGGGTTTTTTCCTTTTTCTCCATTGTATGTATTTTCTATGAACCCCAATGTCTTTTATTACTTATCTGGGTCTGCACCTACCTTCCCTCCTTCTCGTGCTTACTCCCATGCGACGCCTCTCTCTCTGACAGACCTGAGCGATTACAAAAACTTTATGAATAATCACCAGGCTGTCAATCAAAGGGGTGATCTTTCCACAGTGACCAATGCCATGACGGGAATGAGCCCTTCTCCATCGCTGTCTGCCCTCTCCAGCCGCGCCGGATCTATCGCCAACCTCCATGACCGCATCTTCAGTCCAGCCAGTGAGGAGGCCATTGAGAGGCTCAAGGTGACTGCAAATGTCTCATTTTTGGCAAGCTATTTCTGGGGAATTGTGTGAAATATTTGTATTTTATCGTTCAAACAGGAAACTGAGAAAATAATTGCAGAGCTAAATGAGACTTGGGAAGAGAAATTGAGGCGCACTGAAGCCATACGTATGGAAAGGTAAATATTAGTACAAATTGTGAACTATATTATAATATACTATAATGCTTTATAAAATTAGCTTTTGGAAGAATAAAGATTTGCATTTTAATTAACTAATTTTCTCATTTGTGTCCCCCATCTGTAGAGAGGCCTTGCTGGCTGAGATGGGTGTTGCCATGAGAGAAGATGGAGGCACATTGGGTGTTTTCTCGCCTAAAAAGGTAACCTGCACTGATCTCATATTGCTTATATTATATTATATGATTTCATAATGTCTTAACTTAACGCATTGTCCTTGCAGACTCCTCATTTGGTGAACTTGAACGAGGACCCGCTGATGTCTGAGTGTTTGCTCTACTATATCAAGGATGGCATTACCAAGTGTGTTTTTGTTTGATACAATGGTTTAGGTCATCTTTAGGATTTTTGTTTAACTTCGATTATACTGTCTTTTCTCAGAGTTGGCCGTGAAAATGCTAAGACACGACAAGACATCGTTCTTAGCGGCCATTTTATTAAAGATGAACACTGCACCTTGAGCAGCACCACAGGCCCACAAGGTGAAGGTATGGGCTGGCTATTCTGAGATTTGTTTTCTCATCTAAATTATTATAATCATTATTATTGCATATCTCTTAAACAGGTGTAGTTGTTTTGGAGCCATGTGAGGGGGCAGAAATATATGTCAATGGAAAAAGGGTGACTTCTCCTATTGTCCTGCGATCAGGTCGGTCTTTCTGTAACAGCTTTATGAGCAAACATTCAAGACAATGGCTTTAGTGTTACACTTAATTATGAATATCCCTGTTTTTGTTACAGGAAATCGTATAATCATGGGAAAGAGCCATGTTTTCAGGTTCAATGACCCGGAGCAGGCCCGTATGGAGCGGGAGAGGACGCCCTGTGCTGAGACGCCCGTGGAGCCTGTGGACTGGGCCTTTGCTCAGAGAGAACTACTGGAAAAACAGGGCATTGACATGAAGCAGGAGATGGAGCAGAGGTGTGGTGATAAATTAAATTAGATATGAGATTAACAGTGGAAATATCTGACCATCGGTTTGATATGGAGAATAACATCTTCTTGGTACCTTCAGACTTCAGGAGCTTGAGGATCAGTACAGAAAAGAAAGAGAAGAAGCCAGTAACCTACTTGAACAACAGAGACTGGTTAGAACGTTGTTTTTTTAAATAATTTTGAATTTTGAAAAATGCCATTTTCTACCCCACTAAAATGCCATTTTCTACCCCACTAGGACTATGAGAGCAAATTGGAAGCGCTTCGAAAACAAGTTGACTCTCGTTACTTAGAGTCACCTGAGGAAGAAGAGGAGCCTGAAGAGGAAGGTCGCTGTCATTTAAACTTCTCATTATTGATTTGTATCTATTTTTTGGTCATTTTCAACCCAAATGTATTTAACCTTGGGTATGTCCTACCTTTCAGTTCCATGGACTAAACATGAAACCGAGCTGGCTCTGTGGGCTTTCAGAAAGTGGCGTTTCTACCAGTTCACGTCTCTCAGGGACCTTCTGTGGGGCAATGCCATCTTCCTTAAAGAGGCTAATGCTATCAGCGTGGAACTGAAGAAAAAGGTGTTTGTTGTCATCAGTTACTGCATTTTGAAAATTTTTAAATAAAGATAGAATGTGGTTATCAGGGGTTTTGTCTGATTAAAGAATAAAAAAACATTCATATCTTGAGTGAAGAGATCGGCTTTCACTTCAGAATGGAGGAAGTAAAGTGTCTGTCGGTGGCTATTGACTAAATCTAATTGCATTTGTATCAGTGAGAGTCTCTTGAAAAGTCTTTGTGTGTCCAGACAGGCCTTGTTCGTGTATCTAGGACTTTGTTTAACAACCAGTCTGTAGTCCGTAAGCCGCTGTCTCAAAATCTATACAACCCCATCTTGTCCACAGGTCCAGTTCCAGTTTGTTCTTCTAACCGACACGCTCTACTCCCCATTGCCCCCGGACCTGCTGCCCGCGAGTGTGGCTGAAGAGAGGGAGAGACGGCCTTTCCCTCGTACTATTGTTGCAGTGGAAGTACAGGATCAGAAGAATGGAGCCACACATTACTGGACGCTAGAAAAACTCAGGTAGCAAATTTTTTACTTTGTATTTGAGCATTTATTTCCACCTCTATATATTCTACATATATATAATTACATTGTGTCCCCCACAGGCAGAGGCTGGACCTGATGAGGGAGATGTATGACCGAGCTGCAGAGTTGCCCAGTAGCACTGTGGAGGACTGTGACCACGCCCTTACCGGAGGAGACCCCTTCTACGACCGCTTCCCCTGGTTCCGTCTGGTCGGCCGGTCAGTCACGAGTGGTCAATATGTGCCCTCAGCAAGCCCTGTTTGATTATGTCATTGAAACAGTGTATCGGCGATATTATGGAATGATATCCGCATTCACAGATCCTACATGTGAAGACGATAACTCAAAATTAACTAAAAAAAAAAACGAATTGACAGATCACTTTCAAATTGTATACACATACATATCATAAAGATGCCAATCTGGATTGATTTTGGTACTTCTACATAAACAAAATCTTATTATTATTGGCACAGTAATCTGGACTAGTGTATATTTAATGTACATATGCAAATTACAGAGGTCATGTCCTCATGTTTTTGACCCCTATGGAAACCTGGACACACTTACTTTGGCAGAGAGCAATGAAACCTGGTATTCTCCACAGTGTACCCAACATAAAATATTATTATGGCCCCACCCTACAACAAACAGGAAGTCGGCCATTTTGGAAACACCTAAATACCTCCACACTCAGTTGTTGTGTATGTCCCCCTTTTTTTGTCCACAGGGCATTTGTGTACCTGAGTAACCTGCTGTACCCCGTGCCTCTGGTGCATCGAGTGGCCATCGTCAGTGAGAAAGGAGAGGTCAAAGGTTTCCTCAGAGTAGCTGTGCAGGCCATATCAGGTGAAGCTACAACACTCTTCTTATGACAACAAAAGTCGATGAATTAAAATGAGGAAAAATTGCTTAAGTCATTGTTTTGACATTTCTAATTCCATTTTCTAGCTGATGAGGAGGCTCCTGATTATGGCTCTGGTGTGAGGCAGTCCGGCACTGCCAAAATTTCCTTTGAAGATAAACAGTTTGAAAAGGTACAACCCAACCTTCATTTTTATAGTGTGTCCTCTAAAAGATAGATGTCAGAGATGAAGTATGCTGAGAATGTTTTAGTTCCAGACAGAGGCTTGTCCTGGAGGTCTGTCGCACTCCAACACGTCTCAGGAGGAGCTGCGGATCGTGGAAGGAGAAGGACAAAATGCAGAAATGGGAATTTCAGCCGATGAAGTAAACAACAATACATGTGAAGGTAGAAGAACATCATTGTGTTTGTAAACCCACGACAGTGACGACTATTGCACATTGCACTTTCCTTACTGTGTTTGTTTTGTAGCCACACAAGATTTTCCACAAAGTCCTACAAAGGCCCTTGGCTTAGGTCTGGACCTGCCTCTTGACCTGTCTCCAGAAAAGGCTCTGTCTCACCTCAAGATCGGTAGTACATTCACCTTTAGGGTCACAGTCTTACAAGCGTCTAGCATCTCAGCAGAGTATGCAGACATCTTTTGCCAGTTCAAGTGAGTCCACCTTTCATTGAGCTGTATTATTTGACTAACAAATCTACCTAAATGTTAATGTTAAATATTATAACCTTTTAGCTTCATCCATCGCCATGATGAAGCATTTTCCACAGAGCCTCTAAAGAACACGGGAAGAGGACCACCTTTGGGTTTTTACCATGTACAAAATGTAAACAAAACGCCAAACAATAAACTAACTTAATATCTTGATCAATTACGGCTTGACATAACTGTTGTTTTTCTGTGTTAGATCACAGTCGAAGTGACTAGATCATTTGTGGAGTACATCAAGACTCAGCCCATAGTGTTTGAGGTGTTTGGTCACTATCAGAAACAGCCGTTCCCTCCACTTTGCAAAGATTTGATCAGGTTAGCGTTTTTATCTTCACTATCACTATTTGCTATATGGCCATACAAAAAACACAATTGTTTATTTTTCCTTTAGTCCGTTCAGACCTTCTAGAAGGCAGTTTCCCAGGGTCATGCCTCTGTCCAAACCAGGTTAGTGGAGCATACAAATATATTGCCTATTTTTATTAAATGTTTGTTACACATTTATTTGAATGGCATTAAGTACTAATTCTTTTAACTCTTATTTTAGTGCCAGCCACAAAGCTCAGCACTCTGACACGCCCCACTGCTGGACCTTGTCACGCCAAATATGACCTTATGGTCTTCTTTGAGATCTGTGAGCTGGAGGCCAATGGAGAGTGAGTTGAATCTTTGACCTAGATCAGAAAAAGACTAGTTTAGCTAATGTAGGAAACATTAGTTTGTTGATAAAGTGTGTGCATTACTGCTGAATGTGTAATGTGTGCTGTCTTTGCAGGTACATCCCTGCTGTTGTTGATCACAGAGGGGGAATGCCCTGCCATGGGACCTTCCTTTTACATCAGGTAAACGTACAGCTCTACAGTACAGCTCTCTGTCAAGCTTATAAAGGCACGTTATAAAACGTCTCTTTGTGCTCCGCAGGGCATTCAGAGGAGGATAACAGTCACTATTGCTCACGAAAACGGCAATGACTTTGAGTGGAAAGAGGTTAAAGAGCTGGTTATTGGTGAGTAATGTAAACTGATTGAATGCACCATTATTTGATGACAGTCACTAGACTTTGTTGTTTTGTTTTAAGGTCGTATTCGAAACACTCCTGAAGCCGATGAAACAATCATAGACCCAAACATCCTCTCCCTCAACATCCTGTCTTCTGGATACTACTGGCCAAAACATGATGACAAGTATAAATCATTATCAATATATAACATCAGTCATGCTTTAGGGTTACAATCACCATTATTGTGTTGTTTAACCACCATTATCTAATGGCAAATGCTGGATGTAAATGCATTTTCTTTAACATTATACAAACGCCTTTAACTAACACTATTTTTTCACATGTGCAGCATCTCCTTGGGTGTTGACCATAGGTATAATACATTTTTGAAACAATTGCTATATATATGTTACATCATTTACAACAGCAAAGATATTAATGTGATCTCTCCATTTTCTGCAGAACTTTCTACCGATTTGAGGCAGCCTGGGACAGCTCCATGCACAACTCCCTTCTCCTGAACAGAGTCACTCCTTATGGAGAGAAGATTTATATCACACTGTCTACCTATCTAGAGGTACTCTATATGAAGAACTATGTTAGTGAATCAATTACAAATGATATTTTGTGTGTTTACACATTTATGTTTGACTCAGATGGAGAACTGCACTCAGCCAACAGTAATCACCAAAGACTTCTGCATGGTCTTTTACGCTCGGGACACAAAACTTCCAGCCTCTCGTTCAATCAGAAACCTTTTCAGCACTGGCTGCTTCAGGCCATCTGAGAGGTACAGGATCACTCTGTTGACTAATATGATTTATTGTTATTTAATCTGGACAGCACAACTCCTCTCAACATTAGTGTAAAATGTTTTTTATTCACAAATTTTTAGTAATCGTGTCACTGGAGTCTATGAGATCACTCTGTGCCATGTCGCAGACAATGGAAGTCCAGGTGAGAACACCGTTTGAATAAGACCATAAAATATGATGGTCTCAGACCAGAGTCTAACCTTTGTACCTTTCCCAGGGATGCAGCGTCGTCGCCGGCGTGTCCTGGACACCTCTGTGGCTTATGTTCGTGGAGAGGAGAACTTGGCCGGATGGAGGCCACGCAGTGATAGTCTCATCCTCGACCACCAGTGGGAGCTGGAAAAACTCAGCCTGCTGCAGGAGGTCTGCTGAGATATTTTCACAATGTTTTTTCATTATCTATCTATCAACTATGTGTAAAGGTTTGCAACAAATTGTCTTTGTTCTGTGTTCAGGTGGAAAAGACCAGGCA
Source organism: Philypnodon macrostomus (assembly GCA_036025475.1). Taxonomy (NCBI): domain Eukaryota; kingdom Metazoa; phylum Chordata; class Actinopteri; order Gobiiformes; family Eleotridae; genus Philypnodon; species Philypnodon macrostomus. The sequence goes on along the minus strand of JAVQKC010078127.1, from coordinate 16,289 downwards.
CTACCTGCTGCTGCGGGAGAAGCTGGAGGCCACTCTGCAGGCGGGACAGGACGCACTTTACAAGAGCAATGACATTAGCGACTTGGCCAAAAGCCCTGTCCTCAGCCAAAGTCCAGTTAGCAGTCCTGCCCCAGACAGTCCCAACCAGAGACAGCGAGAGCTGGCTGCTAAGGTGAGTCTTGATCCATTACATGTGCATTTCAGTGACTTTTAGTAGTTTTAAGATATATTCAGACATTTCCTCTATGATTATATTGTCGAAATAAGCATTTCGGTGATATTATGGAATTATGTCCATCCGCAGATCCTAAGTTTGAATTGGATCAGTTTGAAATTTTAAACACGGGTACATATGATAAAGACGCTGAACTAGATTGATTTTGGTATTTCTATAATGAATAATAATTAATTAACTAATTAATACCCTGGAACACTTTAATTGAGCCATTAAGCCTGATGAACATAAACAAAATCTCAGGAATTTTGGCACAGTGATCCGGGCTAGTGTATATTTAATGTACATAGGCAAATTACAGAGGTCAAATAAAGAATGCCTCAATAGTCCTCCCATGTTTCTTCATCTTGGCTATTTCGCCGATGTACACATTGGTGTTGTATATGACAGCGTGGGCCTTGTTTAAAACTTCTCTCTCTCTTGTTGTTTGCAGTGTCTGCGCCTGTTGATGCACACCTTCAACAGAGAGTACAGCCAGGTGAGCAGCAGTGCCAGTGAGAGCAAGGTGAGCCCCAGTTAGCCCCTCTAACCCGGCCTGTTAGTCCTAATGTGAACCTACAGCCATGCTGCCAAACACAGCCCCACTGCCCACCTGACTTCATTTGTTATCAAACTAGTTTTTGTTTCCTCGAGTCACCTAATGTAAACACATCATTCAGTTGACATGTCTTAACATCTCACCAGACCTTTGTGATTTTGGTTTGTGTCCTTTCCCCTTTAAGCCTATGAGGATGACGCTAACCTAACTCTTAACACCTGCATGTCCTTTAAGACAAACAGCAAGGGGCTCTTAGACATAAGGCAATGCACTGTGCTATTAGAACAATCATTTAAAAAGTGCACATGATCTGATATTTTTTTCTGAATGCATGTTGTATGTGCTCAACTGTTTGCTGCTATGTTTTGTCTGTGTCTGTATTCGTCCTTGTGTGTTTGCTTATTTGTGTGTGTGAATGTATGTGTGTATGTATGTGTGTTTTAGCTCTCTGAGATGTCAGCTTCATTAATGAGAGATTCTTCCTCGTCTGGACTGAGCACCTTAACTCCATCCTCCACCTGCCCCTCGCTGATTGAGGGCAACTTTGACATCAGGTATTGCCTCTGTTTGCTATAAACATTCAACTGTAAGATAGAACATAATAACAGCCCTTTACCATTAGCTAGCATTAGAAGATTCAAAGTAACCCCAGCATTTGATTGATTTTTATTGACTATATAAATGTGAAGAAATTGGATACGATTTTAAATTGTGGTTTAAAGCTGCTTCTTGGCTTGTGTACGTACTTCCTGGTTTGTGTTAGACCGTGATAGGAAAAGTATCATTCAAACTTAGCATCTTTACGTCACTTTTACAGTCACAAAATCAGGTAGTGCTAAATGAACATCTTTAACAGCTATCATTGCTCAAGATCTTTAACTCAAATTGATATTCACAAGGTAGTTATGTTTATGTTATTCATTATTTTTAGACACACAGAGCCTAGTTCAGGGGCGTCCACTCCAGACCTGGACCCCTACAGCCCGGTCGACAGAAAGAAAGCTCTGAGAGGATTCACTTTTGTACCAGACATACAAGAGATCCGAGTCAGGTCAGTGCACTCAAATGTAGACACTGGTACAGCTCTGAACATGACTGAATTTTAAAATAATGTATTTTAGCCCAATCGTATCAAAGAAAGGCTACCTGCACTTCCTGGAGCCCCACACCAGCGGCTGGGTGAAGCGATATGTTGTGGTGCGTCGGCCCTATGTCTACCTGTACCGCAGTGAGAGAGACAGTGTGGAGAGAGCCATTATCAACCTGTCATCAGCGAAGGTGGAATACAGTGAAGACAAACAGACCTTACTGCGGGTATGGGAGTTAATACAAAAATACTCCTGCATTTAAAAAATACTGAATTGTTATTAACCTTCGATTACTTGATGTTTGCAGACTCCAAATACATTTGCTGTGTGCACTGAGCATCGTGGGATATTACTGCAGGCCACCAATGACAAAGAGATGCATGACTGGCTCTATGCTTTTAACCCTCTCTTAGCGGGCACCATCAGGTTAGTGATAGGTGCGGCTTAGACGACATCCTACAAAGTAGTTATTTGGCTTTGAACACTGAGGTGTAAACTTCCATTTACTGACTGTAACTCCTCATATACAGTTAATCTTTCTCTTGATTTCTTTTAGGTCTAAACTGTCGAGAAGAAAGTCAGTGCAGTCTGTCCCACCAGTGGCATCTCCTCAGAGGATGTAAAAAGTTATTGTGGGAATTTGAAACAATTGAAAGCCCCTCCTATGAACCCACATAAAAACACACATACAATGAATAATGGCTTATTTATGACAGTGTCCCTGTTTTTGCAGTTGTTCTCAGTTCCCTGCATGGTCTTGCCTTTAGAAAGATACATAAGTCAAACTAACCACCCAGAGGATTAGTGCTGTTTAGTCCTAGCATATATGTGTAGAGAAATAGTGGCACACATTATGTGATCAACCTTGTCCTAGTTAAAAATCAACCTGTTCTTAATAATATCCAATAATAATAATCCATCAGGAAAGGGGAATGAAAACATCTGCTTTGTGGGCTACAAGCATGATGTTGACCTTGTAAAGTAACGTGTAAAATACAGGGATAATAGCAACGCATCCTACATCTTTCATATACTGTTACCTCAGTTTGTGATGGCTTGGTGCTCTACCGCTGGCCACTTTAACATTATAGTAGCATACGCATTTTGAAGGGGTCATTGTTGTACATGTGTGTGTGCGTTCATTGGCTAAACTAAGTCAAAATACTGCACTGTCAGAAATGTTGTCTTGCCTTCTGATTTTTTGACTCAACCCTGGGCCTGTATATTTGACAAAGCTATTTATTGTTGCTATTTACAGTTTGTGATGAGACCACAGACCTTTCTGTTGCATGGCACTTTAATGTATATTTTATTATTTACTTGTTTTAACCAAAGGATTTTTTTTATTATTGAGTTTCCAGACCTTTAACATGATAGGGATTAATACTAGTTCTATTCTAAGATGTTTTACACATAATCAAAGCAGCCAGTGTATGGAGTGAAGAGATGAGGATTGAAAGCACTTATTTTGTTTAGAACAGTTTACTGTCCTCCAGTAGCTAAATGGGAAGTTGTGTTGTTATGATCAAACTGCTTTGGACAATTGTCTTGTCCATGCACCAGATAGTGCCTCCCTTTTCTCACTATTGTTTAGCTGGTCCTAAATATATCACTGTTTTGAAATCAACAATATGTAAGAAATAGACAGACAGTCTTTGTCTTTTTATATTGGGGATATGTCAATCTCTAGTTAATACTCCCTGTTACAATACTGCACCTATGTCTTTGACATCTGCACCCCTCGATGTTTTTGTTTTGCAGCTGCTTGATGTAGGTGTTGATAATGCCCCTATGATCCAAAATCACAACATACAGACTAATTATGTCATATATATTGTTTTTTCTATGGAGGGTAGTATTGTATGTCAATGAACTTAGGGCTCAATGTCACAGGCCAGCCAACCTGCTGAACAACACAGCCCAGTACTGAAGCGTTTTTGTCAAATGTCCAAGTAAAATGAACACACAAATCTGTAGACATTTTGGACCATAGTGGCTCTGTATAATAAACTGCTTGTAGATGTACAGTATGTGTTGCCTGCTGGTACAGAATACAAAAAAGCTTTAGCTAGAAACACTATTTAAGTTATTGTGAACAGAACTTAATTTTATGTGATTGTTTTTGAGAATGTAAGAAAAGACACTTTGTTCTGATGGACTCTGAAGAGGGTTTTTGTTTTTTTATTTTCGCTTACTCAAAGCCCTGCACCAAATTGCGATGCTTCCAGCCATCACAGGAGTTACATATTAAAAGGGCCCTCGCAGTGGCCAGTATCTGTTGATAGAGTAAGTGTTTAACTACTTTATTTTGGCTGCTTCTTAACTGTCATAGCTTTGGATCGAAGCATGCCGGTCCACTTCTCTAACTGATTTTGTCCCTTTTTCCTGCCTTACCGCTTGCTAAAGACAACAGCTCTCCTACCCTGAAGTGCTATTTGTAAAGTATTATCCCTGATCCCTGTATTGACTGACTGGAAACCTTCCTCTCGGCTCTGTCTTGTAAATAAATTGAGATTTCTGTGCGTTCGTTCACACAAAGGATATTAACTGTAAACCATGATGAATAAGTAAATGACCTACTAGATCGTCCAGTTAAGCCTAAAGAGTGTGGACCTTTATTTAGACCGTGCACAGTCTAGCGCAGTGGGGTTTGTCGGGGTGAGAACCAGTGATGACGTCTCAGTGCTCACCTTTCTCTTCTAAGTGTTCTGGAGTTCTTTCTCATGTCTGTGGACACATAACAAAATTGTCAAGAAAAAATAATGCAAATAAACTGATTAAGTGTTTAAACTTCAATTTGTGTCTTGGCATCTTTATTTTGATTCAAGTCTGAATATAAAATATTACAATAACGCTAAAGCTTTAGCTATTAGATAAAGTAAGTATGAAGAGAGGACAGACCCACTAGTTCAAGGGTAAATGCTCAGTCCATTGAGTCACAGTGGTACACTAAATCTTACTAGTTTACTTTTGGCTTTTTTTTCTCCCCAAAATGAAAACATTCAGGCAGCGTTTAGGTCCGTGTGGAAAAAGTAATATTTTTGACTTTTTCTGATCATTTTGTCAAAAGGCTGAAAGTGGTTGCCCACATCTGATGCTCTAAAATGCACTCCAAGATTTAATCTCACTCTGACGTCACACATGAAATCCAAAAACCTGCCTTGAGGGAAAAAAAACTCAATACATTGATTGGTGCCAAAGAGACATGAAGATCCTTTTCATGTGTGCTGTAACGGTTTGTACGGCTGCATATGAGAGGCTCTTCTGCGGCATTTGTGTAGCCCTCCATTATTGATTATGCACTCACCATGTACTCAGCTGAAGCAGGCCCAGTCAGACTAATCCACTAACAACACAGTCAGAAAAAAGAGGAGGTTGACAGAAAGGATCTGGGCTGAGTAAGGGGCAGCTGTCTCCTGCCATGTGCGACCCAGGGCTTTTGAGATGCAGTGACATGCACAATATGTTTATTTTATTTGTAGATATGTCAGTCTCTCATAAATGTCACTTTGTACCACTAATGAATACTGAATGTAGGTAAAGCCAGTCAGCTATTTCGTCTTTCCTGTTACATCTTTACAGGGCAGTGAGTTTTCTGAGCAATATAGCTTATTGGCACCATTATAGCATACATATTCTATTTTACATAATACAATCTATACATTTTGAAACATAGTGGTAGTTTACAGTATGTTAAACTATTGTGGATGTACCATGTGTGTTTTCTGCAGCTGGTATATGATGCATATATATATATATGTGCTATAAAGCTTTTGCACCTAAATTGTAATGCATTATTTATTGAAGTTAATGTAAAAATAACTATATTTGTCAATGCACTTTCTGCCTCCCCTGTCCAAGTCCATCTGGGCATGTGCGGGCCACACATACAGCCTCTAACTGCCTCCCGGTGTTCAGTATATTTTCACCTATATACATTCACAGAGCTATACTTCCACATCTAGGTCACCGAATCCAACCTGTTTAATTATGCACGGAAGGAAGGACCCCCATCTGAGGTTTGGAGCCAGGTGATGCTGCTTCCAGGTCCCTGACTTCTTTGGCTTCATCCGGCCAAAAGACAAACAGCTTTGAGTGGCTTTTCATGTTTTGATCATCATCAACTTTTTTTTTTATTTCTAAACGTGCTAATGTGTGACTAGGTAAGTTTGCATTCAATTCTATTATTATACTTGAAAAAGCTTGGGCAATTGTGTTACGGATGAGAATGTGTTTTGTTTCATGTATATATATACATATATAATATATAATACTGTACAAATGTTGTAGTAAGTGTAGCAATACTTTCATTGTGATCATTCATCATGTCACTGTAAAAGTGATTGTCCAGAATACTTTAATCAGGTCATGAAAATATTATATAAATGTATTACATTTCATTAGTTCAGTTGCTTAATGTATTAGTCTCCATTTTGCAAATAGACCTCTACACACTGGTAATGCATTTTAATGTAATTAGCCTGTTTGAGGTGATGCTAAATCACTGTCTCAGTAGATTGAAATTGTTGTGGTATTGATACTGCATACTAGTATGCATATATTTGTACTAATTAATAACTATTTCCTTATATAGAGACATTTTTACATTAAAATATGTATCTTTTTTCTGTTGTAAGACCAGTACATAGAGGGAGTAATCAAAGTTTGAATTCCTCATAGTGCCAAATGTAATCATTAGAAACTGCTGCATCCACATTGTGTAACTATGTACCCTGTTTCCTAAATGGTAGGTTGTTTAAAAATGCTCTGAATCATTGGGGTTACTTGAGCAGCATATCAGATGTCTCTAAACTCAAAGATGCTTTCTCTTGCACTCTGTGTGGGCTACGCTACATTCATGCATCGGGTTCCTGTTTCACCACTTCATGTATTTGCCCCGACCACTACAGCCACATTATGTATGTTGGCATTAGGGGGTCTAGTGTCACCAAATTGCTGTTAGCACTTACTCCGAGGGGATGTTCTGAGTCCAATTTCTTCATTGCTGGGGTTGATTTTTTTCTTTTATCATTTTTTTCTTTGTGTGATTTTGTTTGCAGATAAAGACGTCTTTGCTGATTTAAACGTCTAAATGGACAACATCAAGGTGAAAAGAAACACATGTATTCATTGAATATGTATTTTATGGGGTTGGTCTCACCCATGTTGTGTTGTGTGTCCCCAGCAGCCGGTAAAGGAGGTGTCCCCCCTGCCTCGTCCCACATACCAACATCCTGTGACCTCCGCCATCCTCCCAAAAAGCCCCACAGTAGGGTCCCTTCAACATGTGCAGGTGGCCTCATCGGGTAGGTTCATGCTCATTGAAACTTACACTGTAAAAACATCTAATTCATGATCAAACTCTATTTTAACAGTGGTGTCATCATTTAACTATCTGAAACCCCCGGAGAGAGATCTCACTCCGATGTCACACATGAAATCTATTAAATCAATGAGACACGCTGGTCTCACGGCTGTGTTCACTGGACCAACTGTAAGTTACACCTTTAAAACGTACATACAATGATTTAAAACAATTCAAAGGTTGAGGGATAAAAACCAGGACCCACCACTTACAATAGTGATTGAGTTATTGGTATCCCTTTATATTATTACCATGGATACATAGATATTTTGAGATCTGTTGATATTGATATATTGACCACTCCTAATGAGTAAAAAAAAAAAAAAATCAAGAATTTGTGATAAGCAGACTTTTCACAAGTATTTAGTGAAAAAAGTGCAGCCCTATATTCAAGCTTAATTTATGAAAGGTCTTCATTTATTTGAGTGCTGTCCCGAATGATGCTGCCACATATTACAAAGTAAATGTAAAGTCAATTACATAGTATGTATTCAATCCTTTTAAAGAGGATTTAGTGGCTGTCTTACTGTATGTTAATCACCTTTGACTGGTCGGTGGACTGTGACAGAGGCTTGATGGTGAAGATGAGGAGGAGAGCGTGCCCCTCGCTGATGTTATTACGGCAGACATCGACGCCTTGGTGCCCACTCACGATGAGGCAGGACATCCCATCGTGGAGTGGAAGAGACAGGTGATGGTCCGCCAGCTACAGGTCAGGCTGCAGGATGAACACGGGGACATTAAACAGGTATTGGACACCCATGAACAACATGCAACAGAATTTAACTACGTCTGAATGAAACCGAACAGACAAACAGGAGGCAGTACCAAAATAAAACTTCAAGAAATTAAGAATATACAGATCATTAAAGAAGCCTGCCTATTTTTAAGATGATTGCTCGACAACCTTGTATTGACCCTCAAAATCGTAAGGGTCAATACAAGATTGTCGGGCAATCATCTTGATTCATGATTTTGAAGTATTAGCAAAATAAATAATGAAGCAGAAAAACTCTAACACAGTAGACAGCTTTTGGATTGATGTTAACCTTAACTTTATTGATTACATTTTTTTCCAGAGCACTACAAATTCCTACTGTTCACTAGATGACTTTAAATACTCTGAAACCCACCAGGCAGTCTTGGGACCTTTTGGAGAGCTGCTCACTGAAGATGATTTAGTTTATCTACATAAGCAGGTTGAGAATGCGTCATTGCAGAAGAGATGCCAAGCCTATGAGCTGGAGCTGACAAGGCTAACTGAAGAACTAAAGGCTATCTTACCCGAACCCATTGTTAACATTTCCCTAAACAAAGATGCCCTGCAGCAGATGGACGCAGAGGGGCGACGGACTTTACAAAGTTGGTGTAGTCGTGTTTCTGAGATGGTTAAGAATATGTCTCTGCTTTTGGCTAATCTGAGCCAGTTAACGGGTGAGGAAGACAGAAAGTCAGCCGAGGAAGAGCTGTCAGAAGGCATAGGGGAAGTTAAAAGCAGATCGCACGGAGAGGCTTCAATTGGATGCAGGATACCCCATATAGGGATGGCAACAGCGTTTAGTCACCGTTTAGAAGCCAGTACTTACAATAGAGCTCAAAGGGAGAAAGTGCAATTGGAGATCCAGCAGTCTGGGGTGTCTGTGAGGAGCCTTCGATCCAACTTTGAAGGTCAAATTGGTGGCGTTTATCCTTTTGCTGGTGTTATGAAAGAAGATATGAGCAAGAATTATTCAGCAATTTGTGCTTTGAAAGACTGTGATAGATTAAAAATGAACTTACCAGTAAGAGAAAGTAACAGTTTGAGAAAACAGCGCATAGTGGTGCTGTTTTTGAGCCACTGGAAGAAGTCTGCCTATGCGATTTCAATGAGGACGAAACATGGTCAACGTGAGGTCCCGTCACAGGAGAAAGGCAACTCAATGTTTCACTTCTGCCAACAAAAGTGCGCTGTTGATAAGATGCTGAACTCGTGGAAGACTAAACTCGACATCAAAGATACACAAGTGCCACACACTAAACTTCCCTCTGTAACGTATTCACCAGAGCAGTTTGTTCCTGTTGTGAACGGTGATCCGATGACCTACGATAACTTAACTCTTGATCTTTTCATGCTGGGGTATTTTCACATCTTAGAGCAGCCATTGTCCCCCGAGGAGAGGAAAATGAGACATCTTCTGTGCTTTGAGGTTTTTGATCATGTTGGAAGTTTCCCTTGGGAGACTGTGAGAGACTTCCATAAAGCAGTTCTGCAGGAGATTCAGACCGGAAGACGACAATGGACTGATGGCTTTGAGGACATTAAGGTTGGCTTCTTTGGAAACTCAAAACTGTTCTTCGGTCCGTCACTGTCAGTGCTGCCGGAGTCTAGACTAGTGCCCAAGGTGATAGTTCATTCTTCTTGTCCCCATGAGTGTGTGAGTGGCACCGATGTATCCAATTTCAACAATGAAGACATTTGTAAATATATTGATCGAAGCTTTGCTTTCTGGAAAGAGAAAGAGGCTGAACTGTTTGACTTTGAGCATTCATCTAAAGGGTAAAGGGGAGATTTTTATGTTGTTGTGTCTTTTTTAAAATAAAAGATAAATATGAAATAAAAATATATGCATTTTCTTCCTTATGCAGACTTTGAACTTTCAGAAAGCCTACTTGAAACAGCAAGCTCACATCTCAAGTGTCATGACAAGCTCTTTGCCATGGCAGTACAAATTCATACTTCAAAAAGACTCAAGTTACAATATGCATCACCTCCAAGCAAATCAAATTATGTTGCATCCTTTTTGTGACAGAACTGAGAAACTGTTGCAGATTTTTAATGACTATATACTGTAGCCTATAATATAATATAATATAATAGATCATAGAATAGAATAGAATAGAATAGAATAGAATAGAATAGAATAGAATAGAATTTAAAAAGGGTACATATGTCAAGAAAAACAGAGGGTGGCCATAGGATTAGCCCCCCCCCCCAAAAAAAAAGAAAAAAAAAAAAAAATCACATTGGTTGTTAGCATGTCCATAGTTGTTAGCTAATGCTCCTTCCAAAACGTAGTAATATACTTTTATATTAGCACTGCAGCACAAATCAAAGAGGTAAGTAAATACATTTTCACCCATTTGGCATAAACTGGTATAAGTATATATTAAAGACTGACCACGGACTGCAATGCTAATGTACCTCGTGATGGTTTTCCCCTATTGTTTTGTTTTTAATGACTTCTCCAACAAATGAGAATGTATACAATTGTTATGACACTACATAACCTATATGAGAAGAAGAAGGCGTATGTAAAATAGTTTTCTAGTTGAGTGTTTGAAAGGTAGGGATTGAAAAAGGTGAGGTCGCGCATGCGCAGTGGCTGTGTAAATTGACAGGAGGATGCTGAGCTGCATTCCCATCATTTTGTGAGGACGATTTCCCCGCGCACCACAACAACCGAGGAGACGCCGAGCGACTGGAAAAGAGCAAATAATCCCAGTTTAGCCCTTTCATCCGCCACCATGTCTGCTGGAGGAGATTTGGGGAACCCCCTGAGAAAATTCAAACTCGTTTTTCTGGGAGAGCAAAGCGGTGAGTATCATCTACTGACGCTAAACATACGTAAGCTTCATATGGTTGGATATATACGTTACCCATTTTACATTTTGTCTAATTAGTTGCTGTGATGGCTTATAGTGTGACATTATTGACGCCATTATAGATGTTGGCAAGAAAATGTGATTAGTAACGCCGAAAAGGGAAGATAAGGGACGCTTAGTCTCAAATGAGAGCTTTTAATTATTCAGGATAAGCATCAAATATCAGGAACATATAATAATAGGGGCGTATACCTCCATTTCTATGCGCAATTTGGCACAATTGGCGTCAGAGCCGGCGCTTTGAATTGGGATGTTTTGATGCGCTTGGTGCAGTGACTGACAAATAAGCTCGTCATCTTTAAAGTTAACACCTTGATAACACTTTTAACGCTAATTTATGATCGGGACACGCGTTTATAGCAAGACAAAGTGCACCATTTTCGAGGAATTGACGGAGAAAACACAGTCCCCCATGTGTCAGTTCGGGACACACCCTAGGCTCCGGCTGGCCGTGTCTATAGCATCCCCAAACCTCGCACCTTCGCTTCCGTCCCATAAAAAGACGAATTAAACCCACCTGACAGCGCCACAGCTTTATACTATATCTTTAATAATCTGTTTGTGGTAAATGGCTGTGTGTATGCTTTGATCTGATGGCACAAATTCAGGATCGATTGGTCTTATAGCAGCTCCAATACGTGTCTGACTTCCAAGGTGGCAGCAAAAAGCCATATGCCATAAAAAGCTGTATCATTCAATCATATGGGACTAAAATGACAGTGCGCTTACAGTGGACACATATGTGTGCGGCGTGTCTATGAGCAGGCTTGTGTGGGTTCGTGTGGCCCGTGGTGCAATGTTGCTGTCCGCGGTGCTGAATTGAGGCCTGGCCACTGCCCATTGCTGGCAGGCAGCAGACACGCAGCCTCCAAACCCACTGTTTTTTGTAGCTTTAACAGAACAGAGCAAAGGCTTTTAGTTAGTGTTTGTTTCAAGTCAAAAAGGTGACGGGTGTAAACACAAACACACATTTAGATAGAGTTCACGTTCAGTCTTCTGAGCATCACCAGTAAAATGATCATGAATTTTATGAGTCTTTGTTTTCGTTGTTGTAGGTGTAAGTGCATCATCGAACAATTGTTGTGTCAAATTATTCTATTTCTAGTTTGTATTCATTTGGAGAATGACAAAAAGCAATGTGAAAGTGGGAAGATAATTTTATGTCATGCAAGTATATGTCAGCATATGTGTTTGCATTACTGTTCACTTCACAAATACTGGTTTGTTTATAGTCATCTAGTTTATGTCACTATTTACTGTATCTGTGGTCACTGTATCAACATGGGATCAATCTAAGCATGTTTGTGGTCTTTTTCAGTGGGGAAAACGTCTCTCATCACTAGATTCATGTATGACAGCTTTGACAACACATATCAGGTGAGGGAACAACTGCAATGTTCTGTGCAGCAAACAGTAAATAAACCAAAATCATATCAGGCCATTCTGTCATAGTGATGGTTAATAACAGGGTTTATTAGGAAGGTTTCAGATGCGGACTAACTTACAGTACACAGTTCATTTGTATATGTGTTGACCAGTAGTCTTTAGAAATAGCTAATTATACTGTTTAGTATGTAGCCTTGGTCTGATGATGTCTTTATTCATCGCAGGCAACCATTGGGATTGACTTCCTATCAAAGACAATGTACCTGGAAGACCGAACAGTAAGTTGACTTAAACCTCGTAGTAACATGTAGAGAGTGAGTGTGCTTAAACTGCGATTATAGTGAGTCACTGTAAAAACGTCCCAATTTCTTGCAGTTTTTGACTAATCCTTGATTTCATTTGCCTAATTACAGCTCTCTTCACAGACTAACACGATTATGCTAAGGTTATTTCTTGTGGTAATAGCTTTGGCTTTTCTAAGCCTACATGTCAAAGCTGTTTCTTATGGATCTGCTTTAGTGTGCATTAATACCATTACTATGTCATGACATTATGCTGTGGGAGCCTGCATGTGAGCTGATACAGGCTTATCCTCCTCTGCAAATGTACTTACAGGGTTTTCATCATGTACAGCTTACACATGTGAGAATTGAAACAGACAGTGAATTGTTTTTTGTAAATATTAGGTAAGGCTGCAGTTGTGGGATACTGCCGGACAGGAGCGCTTCAGGAGCCTCATTCCTAGCTACATTCGGGACTCTACGGTCGCTGTGGTGGTCTACGACATCACAAGTAAGCATCAACTGATCAGTTAAAATAGATACTGTTATTGTTTTTGCTCATATGTGAGCTGTATTTACAGTATGTCCCCAAAATAATGAAATATTTGGCCTCCACAGATGTAAACTCATTCCAGCAGACTACTAAGTGGATTGATGATGTCAGGACAGAGAGAGGAAGTGATGTCATCATTATGCTTGTGGGCAACAAGACCGACCTGGAGGAGAAGAGGTGAGCATTTCAAGTTAAATTACTGAAAATACTTTTTCTCAATATGTAAACTATCTGCTATATGTTAAGGTCCTTGACAAAATCATAATATTCATCAATCTTTGAAATGTGGTTTTAATAAAGACATGACCTTTAAAGAAATACCCTAATCTAATGTCATGTGAAGTTCTAGTCTGTGCAAATATTTACTCAAGCAGTTTCCATGTCTCCATGCTCAGAATCTGACTCAAAGCAGTTTCACAGAGATGTTATTCAGTGGCGTATCAATTAACTCTGGAAACATGGAGTTCAAAATAATCAGATTTAGCCCTGCAGCCATGTTTAGGTCTGTTTTCAAGAGGATTCTCCTGTCTGTCTGTCTTAGGCAAATCACAATTGAAGAGGGAGAGCAGAGAGCCAAAGAGCTGAACGTCATGTTCATTGAGACCAGTGCCAAAACAGGCTGCAATGTCAAACAGGTGATTCTTGTGGTTTCTCCATATTTCATTGCGTTTTCATTTGGTTGATTTGTTTATATAAATGTCTGCCATCTTGTTTTCTGCTAATTTCCCTCTCCTTCCTTTCTGGCTAGCTGTTCCGTCGAGTTGCAGCAGCCCTACCTGGGATGGAAAGCTTGGACGATGCAAATCCTGAAGGCAGTATCCTTTACAGTGCGATAGAAGGCCTATTTTAATCTCTTAGTGGTAGTTTGGCCCTGGTACAGACATCCCCAGCTCTTTTCCAGAGACACCAGCCATTTAAATGTGCCTAATAAAAAGCTCTGCGCCAAAAAGGTGGATGAGATAGATCAGTGATTTGAATTCTATCCATCCATCCATCCATCCATTTTCTTCTGCTTGTCCGAAACCGGGTCGCGGAGGCAGCAGTCTAAGCAGGGTACTCCCACCTTCGACCACCGCCCGATCCACATTGCACCAGCCCGTTGTGGTACCTCCCGCGGGTGGTGGGTCCACGGGAGGGCCTGACAGCGTGTGCTCGGGCAGGGACTTGAACCACCGACCCTCTGGTTGAAGGGCGAGTATCTACCCACTGCACCACCGCCGCGGCCGATTTTAATTCCAGTTCAGTTTTAGCTTGGGCCCTTATTTAGATCTAGTTTAGATCTGCTTTATTCCTGGTTTAAATCTGGTTCATACTTGACTAAGATTTAGTTGACCCTGGTTTAGAATTGCATTTCATCTAGGCTCATTCAAGTCAAGTAAAATGTTTTTTGTGACATTGTGTGCTTTGCTCTTTGTTCCATTTCAACCCGACATCAAAATCATTTAGCAACATAACAGCATTTTTGACCTGATTCATAAATATTTGACGTCTTCCTTAACCGCGCCACCCTCAGTGATTGACATAAAGCTGGACAAACCGGCAGAGCCCACTGTGCCCGAGGGCGGGTGCTCGTGTTAATGCACAGCTGCGAGTGGACAGTTCTCTTCACACCATAGGCTTGTTGTGTTGCTTACTACTGGTTAGCTTCCAGTTGACTTCTCTGATTGGATATAGGATCCCAGCCTTGTATCTGATTGGACAAATCAAATGTTATCTTTCAGTCTTGTTCAGTTGTAAAATATTGTATACTTTGTCAATATGTAAGTGACCAGAAAAGTAAAAGACGAGAACAATATTGGAGTTAGAATGAATATAGAATTTGGGAAAATGAAAAATGAAAAACCAAGACGACAATTCTTTTCTTTGAGTTGTTATGTTTTGTATTTTTTTATATTAAAAAATGGAAAGCACCAAAAATGATGCCTAAATGCAGGAGGAGGAATAGTAGGGGTCAGCCATTTTTTGAAGGTGGCCAAACACACATCTGAATGTCTACAGCACGCATGCACGCTGATCTGACCTTTTGATCTTTGACCTTTGACCTGCCCTCTCTGGACGGCCGGAGGGTGGCAGTCTTAGAATGTTTTATAGCATCTCTCTATAGCGTCTCATCATGACAAACGTATCTCATTTGATATTTCTCACAAAAGTCAACTTCAGTAGGTTCACCAACAGTAGCTGTGAAAATGTGGCACTATTATCGCTCTATGGGTTCAACTTTTATAGAACAAACTGTACTGTGGTTAAAAAGAAGTAATAAAAAAGACTTACTCACGTCCATAGCCTCCCTTTGCCCTCTCCCCCTCTCCTCCTCTCCCCCTCTCCTCCTCTCCTCCTCTCCCCCTCTCCCCCTCTCCTCCTCTCCTCCTCTCCTCCTTCTTGACCTTAACCTTTCCGAAACTTCCCATCCCTCCATCCCGGAAAACACATATAACGATCCACTGTAATGCACTGCACTGTATATAAAATGTAATATGTATGTTGTGAACGTCCCTCTGTAGAAGTGGTCCTTGTTCACCAGTATGAATAATGTAATAATGTTTAATGATTAATAAATTACAGATTAAAGGGCTTCACTCTCTTAACCATCAACACTCACACTGTGGTTAGCACTGGTTCAGTGTGGTTTCACTGGTATTAGATATTAAAATGGTAGGAATGTTAGTATGTTTGATTTTTAGTTACACTGTAGTTGCAATTAGGCTTGCTCATTACGTGTGGGCTAAAACTGGGTCTTTTAAAGTAGAGCCTGAATCTTAAATATTAAAAAAGGGTCTGGAAAAGTTTAAATACTCTATTGGTAAATATGAGACAGTGAACCACTTGAACTCATATTATAATATTTCCACTTCACTGTTCATACAGCTGCAAGAAGTGAACAAACATTTGTATTTACCTGATATATTCCCTCAGCTAATGCCTGTAATGATACTAATGGTTATATAAGTCTGTTTGAAGCATCAGGTTGGCAGCGACCTTGGGCTGCCTTGCGTAAGTACTGTAAGCACTGTGTTGCAGGAGACTATGAAAAGGGTACAGTCTCTTCAGTGAGAGATACTGACATGTTCTGATGAAAATGAGTTATGGGCGGCAGTGGCGCAGTGGGGTAGGTGCTCGCCCCTCGACCAGAGGGTTGGTGGTTCGAGCCCCCGTCCGAGCGCACACTGTCGTTGTGTCCCTGGGCAAGACACTTAACCCACA
>JAVQKC010078113.1:0-14754 GCA_036025475.1 Philypnodon macrostomus | reverse complement strand
GTGTTACAAATGAACGAGGTTGAAAGTTATTGTGAATACACCATTAACGTTTGAACAATGTTGAGAGTTATTGTGAACGCGTTTAATAAAGTTTGACTGACTGACTTGTCTGATTGTTTTGTTTCGCTTAATGGTGCGCCTTATAGGAAAAAGTTAGAAAATAGACCATTCATTGATTTATAATCCAGTGCGCCCCATAGTGCGGAAAATACAGTAAGTTGTTAGATATATACACTCACTGGCCACTTTATTAGGTAGACCTATTTACCTGCTTTCAACTGTAAATACATGCCTATCACACTGCATTCAGCCAATAGGTATAGTGTTGAACAGATGGTAAAGTTCAAACCAAAGTTTAAGTCCATTTCTGTGGGAGAAAATACCTTGTTGATGCCAGATGTTAGAGACTGGTTTGAAAAAAGGCAACATTAGCTCAAGGTTTGCCTCTCTGAACACACAAGATGATAAACCATGACACAGGTGGGCTACAGCAGCAGAAGAGGACACCTGGTACCACTTAGATATAAAGTTAATAAAGTTATCGGTGAGAGTTCCTACACACATTGGCCTACAGTAGATTAGCTTGTGCCTGAATTAAGATGTTACAATAGCCTTACCTTTCTCTGAGGGTCAAGCAACATAGATAATTTACATCCAGTCTGCTCCAACCAGATCTTGGCTCCCTCCAAGACACAGAAAGAAATGACTAAGACCTGCACTGACCGAGCGTCGAGGAGAGCCTGTGGACAAAAGCACACCATTACAGCATAAAATTACTATATTTGTACTATAGATACTATGTAGATGATTGCTGGTTGACCTTACACTCCATGCTCAAAGTGCCAAGGCTTTTAAAGTAATTATGAAGTAAACAAACAGGATTGCATGCATTATGTTTTATATTTTGAGGATTACAAGTATTATTTACACACCTGATTGGCCTCCAGCTCAGCCACGTGGTCTCGTCACGGTAGTCATCCAATATGTCGGATGAGGACCAGCAGCTGCTTCTGTCCCGGACTCAAAAACTCTCCCAAAGTCACATTTCTAGAAGCACACAAAAAAACACCAATGTCGAGAATAGGACCCCACTTTGACCTATATTCAAGGAATGTCTGTTCTCTTTGTTAAGGGCGCCAGTCGCCACATCTGCCTAACCCTATCCTCGACATCCGCTTCTCTTATACCAAGTTACTTCATGTCTTTCACATATAGCAGCTCTAACCTCCTTCTACCAATATACTCACTATTACTCCCCTGCACAGGTCTAGACCATCTCAATCTGGCCTCTCTGACATCATCTTCAAACCTTCAAACATAAGCGGTCCCTCTGATGTACATATTCCCAATTCTATCCATTCCCGCCATCAATAAAGACAAAACATCAACTCTGCCTTTGTTTACACCCTCAAAGCCACAGACTAAACCATACAAAATGGCTGCTCTCACTACAGTCCTGTACACATTTTCTTTCATTCTGGTTGACACTATTTTTTAAATCACACACCAGATTTCAAATAGTTATAATATAATATTGAGAAAACGCACTTTCCACTGCGTGCGTCAATGAGCTCTGTGTCAGGGCTTAGGCTCTCTGCCGTCTTGACGTCTGACATCTGTTCACCGGACATCTGCAGCCCTCGGTCCACACTCTTCAGAAATGAGTCCCATTCAGTCTGGGAGATAAAATAACAGCCACTAATCAAACAATCGTGTAGTAAATTGGTACGGTCTATTCTTCTGTGTTAAAAGTGGTAGAGCCTTTTGCTTTTCAGTCATTTGTGGACAATTGTGTAAAAAAATGTCCCACCTCCAACTGTAGAAGTTCATCCACTTGCTCCCTCACAGCTTCACGACTGAAATAAATAAATTCATTGTTAAGTTTGCTGTTCTGTTTTTGCCAATGTGCCATTTGTGGGAGCTGCCTTGTCTTTACATAGAAATTTGAGGCTAGTTCTCCTTCAATTTATTTATGAGACTCCCGGAAAAATAAAACATGATGCAACTTGACTGGTAGTTAGATATTGAATTCTCTGTTTATTTATGTTTTATATATACACACACACACATTAATTTACTGTAAAATATTTTTCTTGGTTACTTACTGATAAGACTTTTTCCAAAGTTTCTCTGCTTCACTCTTCTTTGTCACTCCAAGGCTAAAAAAACAAAAAACAAAAGAAAATCAACAATAATATTGATTTTTTTATGGAAGCCCTAAGAGGACATTGCACCTTATTTTTTTATTCGTTTTCCTAAGATTCTTATTTTTTAATAATCGTTTTCCCGAAATATTTCAGTTGATATAATGAGAAAACAACTATCGTTTTACCAAGATTTAAAAAAAATTATTATCTTGGGATTTCGGGGAAAATTAAGTTTATAAATTGCAATGTAAGTCCTCTTAGGGCTTCCGTACATTTTTTTATGGTTTATTTGATATATATTTTTTACGTGTGTTGACTTTGAGGATTTACTTTTTGAAGAGGGTTGTTCCTCCGGTGATCAGGCCGAACATTGTTGTAATTTTATGTGGAACAAAGCGCTCCAAAGACACTGAATAAAGAACAAAGAGGCCACAGTTGAGGGTATTAGTCAGATTTGTACAGAGTCATTGTGAAAAAAGCGTGACAGGGATTACATTAATACACCTTCATCATGCCACACTGGGCCATTTGCCAACTACCAAACTGCTTTCTCAATGTTGCCTGCATATTCCACTTTTGCATAGTTAACTTCCAAACCATAGACTGGGCTACTTTGGCAGTATTTTAAAAGTCACAAGTCTAACATACTATTGTTAAAATATACATGCTTATAATTCTTGTGGCCAGTGGGACTAAATGGGCACCGGCCTAACTAGGCGAACAAGATAATCCTCATTTTCAACCACTACAGACATATGGACCTTATTATGTCTATTTGTCACCTAATTACAGTTACACCCAATTGTGTATCCTTGTAGACCAGACCAAGCATTTCACTCACAGGCTCCATATTATAGTAGGGTATATTATGAATGAAACGCTTATCACAACATTAAGTGTGTTAGTTACTGTATTTCGAACTGTAGTCTACCGAATCTATGAGTGTAATATACCAAGAAACTTTTTTACCTTGTGCGTCATCTTTGGCGTTCTGCAGCAGAACTTTACCCAGACTGACCAGCATCGTAAGCCCGCCGATGAGAGCGTCCTCCGCCTCGGTGTGTGTCTGCTCCATGGTTCACACTGGGACCACCGCAGCTCCTCTGTGGGCAACAAGCTGCTGCCATGTGGCTATAAACACTACTGCCATGTGACGCAGATCACGTGATAACAAGTGTTTTATCACCTAGTGGCCAGTGAGAAGATTTACCCTGAATGATGAGGAAAGTTTTTTAAATAAAAATTGGTACCCAAATCAAGTACCACTATTCGTCTTTTTATTATTTTATTGACCTAGAATTAACTAAGGTCTATAAATTAATGAAAAAAATAAATAACCAAAAGACCCAAAAAGGAACTAACTAAAAGATCTGGCCTAAACCAATTGTAAATTATAATAAACGAGGAGTGTCTAAAAGTAAAATGTCCCTAAACCTGTGAAATGATAGAAATATTTGTAGTATTAAAATGAACAGTCCGAGGCACTCCAATCATGCAGAGTAGCTTTATTCAGGGCTGAGATTAGCCCCGATGAAGACTTTCTAAGTCGAAACGTGTTGGCGTTAAATAAAGCTGCATGATTGGAGTGCCTCGGATTGCTCATTTGAATTTTATGATGTTTAGCCCTACACCAACACTGAAGAGCACCTAATGTATACGGACTTAAACAACTGTGATCCAGTGTAGCATTCTCCAACACTTTACCTTTATTTGTAGTATTATTTGGGCAGGTTTTTGCAAAAACTATTCCAAGTAAAAACCACAACTGTTGCTCAGGTCAACCTGTTTATTGACTAATGGACATTCGTTTATCTCTCAAATAAAACAAAAGAATCCCTCTTTCAAGTTTTGAAAGTTGTACATAATAATGTTATGCACTTCTCGTCCAAAAGCACTTACTGTCTCCCATTTCAAAGACAGGAAACCCAACTCAACAATTATAGAATTTTGAAAGCTTATGAAGCTTCTTTTTCACATTTTCCCTTGTTTGACAATACATAAATCCAATACGTAAAACCAATTTAAAAATAAATAGAAATCTCTGAACACATGTCAAGACCACTCCAAGGCCACTTTATTAAGCAAAAATTCTACCTAATAAAGTGGCCACTAACTCATTTATGCAACCCAAACTTCAAATCCCGAGAAGTGACAACCCCTTTTTAAACAGTAAATACAAATGTTTCAAGTATCCCAAGTGCAAAAGGTTAGCCCTGAATGCTTTACTTGATAGACCTCTTGATAGAGCTCTCTATAGGCCTCTCGATAGACCATCTCGATAGACCATCTCGATAGGCCTCTCGATAGGCCTCTCGATAGGCCTCTCGATAGGCCTCTCGATAGACCGCTCGATAGGCCTCTCGATAGGCCTCTCGATAGGCCTCTCGATAGGCCTCGATAGGCCTCTCGATAGACCTCCTCTTCCTCCTCTGCTGATAATCTTAGGTCGCTGTGCGCACATTAAATGGGCTACAGGTGGTTAAAAACAACATTATATGTGAAAAATAAGTTAAACTAAAACTTTTTCATTGGTGACTTATAAACTCCATAACTGTAAATTTAACAAATAGAGGTCTATTCAGGTAAAAACTTTTGCTGCTTGTTTGAAGGACTTTGTGCTGTTGTCATACACTCACTGGCCACTTTATTAGGTACACCTGTTCAACAATCACAAAACTCAATCTATTTAGTCCTGTGACTGTACTGAAATTTAAACCATCTCTGGGGTTTACAGAGAACATATCCAGTGAGTTCTCTGGTGAAAAAAAACTCACAAAAGGAGTTGATACAAAGTGATAGAAATGCAACAGTAACTCAAAAAAACCCATTACTTAAGATAACCTTGAAGCAATGTTCCTAATAAAGTGGCCAGCGAGTGTATGTTTGTTCACTGGAAGGCCATGAGGCAGAGGAGTGAGAGGAAGCACACCATCCCTTCTGTATCCCAACTAACCACTGTTAAACAGTAACCACTGCTGCCCACTTTTATTGTCACAAGCAAATTTAATTGTGCTTATTTGATTCATGGAAGACATATAAATATTAAAAATAAATTAGAAATTAGTGGCCACATATTGCTTTGCATCTTACCTCATAAAAATACAATTAATCAAGTACATTCTGAATCAATTAAATAAAATGATAAAATGACTAAAGTATTGAGTGGTTAGTCTGGGTTGCAGAAGTGGACAGTACGCTTTTGTTCTGGCTAGTGTTTTGACACTGGCTGCTCATTTAAGACAGTGTATATTGCAGCTGCTTTAAGACTTCTTTGGACAGTGTGAAGAGGAGTCTGTGTTGAGGACTTCTATCATCGTTCTGGACGATGGAAAGGTCTCTGTTACAGACGGAAGACTCTGATACCAACTCGGTAAACTGGGAAAAATGAGATACATGTTAGAAAATAAAGTACAAAGTGTGTTCAAAAAGTTTCATTTAAATTAAAAATGTTTGAATACCTTTTGAGGCTCAGCCAGCTCTTTGCAGTTTTACTAAAGCTGTCTGGATTGGATGTGGTCATGGCTTCAAAGTCCACAAGCTATATTTGGAAAAGGTTGGAAGGTTTAAGATGTTTATTGTATGGTCTAGAGCGATTGTAACTCATTTGTCAACAAATCAGATACATTTTCAAACAAGTGTGTGGATGGGCTTCATTTTCAGGTATTTACATTTGAGATAACTTGTGGACTAGCACTTGCTGTTCCCCAACATTAAGAAAATGGTAATTTTACATTATGCAACAGCACAGTGACTAACAAGGGACCTTAAATCAAGGGACAAGTAACTATAATTAAAAGTGATATATTCTACATTTGGTTTCACTGTCTGTCAGACACACATATAAAAAGTCTAAATATGTGGCTTACTTTCACAAAGAACTATCATCATTATGTAAAAGACAATTGCATAGTCAATATCTTGGTAGCATTCATTCAATTCAAAAGTACATTTATTTTAAGGAACGACTCCACATGTGATGATCGTCACATAGTGTGGCGCTTATATAGTTAACATAAAACATGTTAATGCTTCATAACACTGTAAATTATCATAGAAGATTAATAAGCAACAATGAATATGTATGTTCTTTTTACTTTGAGGCTGAGACTAAGACATGAACCTCAACACCATGTTATACATTGTTTAACTGACCTTTATCATTAATAATTACAAACTCATTTGATGTCTGATCTTTTTTAGCCCATTTCTGCCCAGTGTGTTGTCAATGGTTACCTTTCCTTTAGGTATCCTCCCAGTGACCTCTTTGCCACTGGCCATGAGCGCGCCCATCACAACAGAGTAGGCCACCACGCTGAGGAGAAACACGCATGTAAATCAGTGTTTTTGAATGCAAAGACAGAGTTGAAATAGTGGAGGTAATAGGGATGCAGTAATATACATATTGTAACGTCAAATACTTGCATAGATGCATTAGCAATTATAGTGCATTTTAGACATGTTTGGACTGCCTTATCTCTGTCAAAAGGATTATATCATGAATTCATTTTGTATACTTCTAGAATGTAAATGTGTGTAGGTGCATGTCTCTTTAAAGGTCCTCCCTACACCTGCTGACCACGTCCACTTTGCTGTAAATGCAGGCCAGGTTTGAAAATAAAGTTCTATGCAAGTTCTGTTGTCTAATTTTGGCCAAATTCAGTGACTTTTTGAGTTGTACTATTAGCTTGTTCAGGCCTATTTTATTTGGTGCATATTATTGTTACAGTATAATACAGTGTTATATATAGAGAGTAAACAGTTACCTGGATCCCCTGGAGAGAGGCATGAGGTTACAGAAGTAATAAATCAATGATAGTATGAGGTTACACACAGCATCTGCATCCTGAAAGAACAAAGACCAATCAACTATGGAGCAGAAGACAAACACATTTAACCATTTTCTGCAGGAGATTTGACTGATTTTACTTTTCATAGAGACATTTAAACATTTGCAAATGCATATAGTAATAGTAGTAATTTACATAGAAATGCAGACTTTTTAACAATTTAACTATTGTCATTTTCTGTAGCTAGAAAGGGATATTTAATAACATCATCTTTACATTTTAGTTAGTGAATTGATGAGAGTGTGAGTATCAAGTATACTTTAAACCCACACATATGGGGAGAACAAACTTCATACAGAAAGGCCTTTGGGAATCGATTTCTATAAAGGCACAACCTATCATTGTATTCACATAGTTCAATACTTACTCATTTTCTTCCCCTG
Organism: Philypnodon macrostomus; assembly: GCA_036025475.1. Classification (NCBI taxonomy): domain Eukaryota; kingdom Metazoa; phylum Chordata; class Actinopteri; order Gobiiformes; family Eleotridae; genus Philypnodon; species Philypnodon macrostomus. Next base: position 7,377 of record JAVQKC010078113.1, on the reverse strand, counting down.
TAGATTTAACCAGCAGGTGCACACTTAAACCCAGAGGCTACCGACACTACAGAGACTACAATACGAGCTTATACTAGGCAATTTGAGTACAATGCCAAATCAAAAAGACCAATAAAATGATTACATTTATACTGTATGAAGAGTTACTTCAATAAAGCAAACATATTGAAAAAAGATATAACCTCCTTCTTCACTTCAAACAAATCTAGCTGGACTTTGGCTGCTGGAACTTTGCTGCATACTTATCTTTATGAAACAGTGCTCAGCGTGTCTGTGTGTGTGTCTGTCTGAGTGTGTATCTGTCTGTGTCTGTCTGTGTGTGTGTGTGTGTCTGAGTGTGTGTCTGTCTGTGTATGTGTCTGTCTGTCTGTGTGTGTGTGCGTGTGTGTGTGTGTGTGTGTCTGTGTCTGTCTGAGTGTGTGTCTGTGTGTCTGTCTGAGTGTGTGTGTGTGTGTGTCTGAGTGTCTGAGTGTGTGTCTGTCTGTGTATGTGTCTGTCTGTGTATGTGTCTGTCTGTGTGTGTGTGTGTGTGTCTGTCTGAGTGTGTGTCTGTGTATGTGTGTGTGTGTGTATGTGTCTGTCTGTGTGTATGTGTGTGTGTGTGTGTCTCTGTTATTTGTAATCTCTTTTGTCTCATACGGTGCACACATCTGGCTTTGATTAAGTGAGGAATGTTTTATGTACAGCTAAAACCATTAATTATTCATATTTTGCTCACTGGCCACTGTGGCATGTATTACGTATTCTATACAGGTTACCAGCCATTTATGTAGATGGGTACAGCAGCGGGAGACTACACTGGGCCCACTTTATTAGGTACAGGTTATAACTAATAAAGTGGCCAGTCAATAAAACAATACAACTCGACCATCAAAAGTGGCAAGTGAGAATAAATGTCATGCTAGCCAAAATTGAACTCTACACAAATGTTGCATGCGTGACATACCCCCAGCTCAGTGGACAGCATGAGGGCCTTTCCTTTGGCGGTCAGGTCTTTGTACACAGACTCAATCTCTGACTGGTACTGCTGCGTCCGCTCCTCTGTCGTCTGGGTTTCCACAGAGAATAGCATGTTCCCCACTCTAAAAATTCAATATAGGCAGCCACCATTAGTACTTAGTATAACGGAGATTTGCAAATGTTGTCATTGTGGCGCCCTCTAGTATTTTGTTATTACTCTTGTCAAATTGGAAAAATAATAGTGCTGGGTAAATTGACCAAATTTTTCAAAAATATTGCAGTTTATTTTGTTTTTTTATTTTCAGCGAGCCAAAGATGTGCTAACTTAAATACACAGAAGCAAGCAAAACTGACCAAAAACATATAAAGTAAACAAATAATATTAAACTGTATGGTTTAAGGTCGCTCATATGCCAGACCTAACACAGCAATAGCACACGCTGGTCCATGTGTTTTTGTTTTGAACTACCAACTATATGCATTTCAGATTTCTTCTGAATAAACCCTTTATATGTATCATGAAGCTTTGTGTACAAAATAACACATAACACATTACAATGTACCTCCAAATTAAGTAAAGAGAAAAAACTGGAGCTTGTACCTGTCTCCAGTGATAGTGATTGTAAACCCATCGTATTCTTTCCCAGGATCCTTCACGCTTGGCACTTTGGAGTTGACTGTGAAGCCATCTCTGGTTTTACTGTTGAACTGCTTCAGAAAAACCCAAGCGAACACACCTCACTGTTACAGTGAATCACATTTATTGTGTACTGTAGTATTATAGTATCATTGTGCATGCTTACCTTCATGATAGGAAGCAAATCTTCGACTTTATTGACATTCTCAAGAGCTTGTCGAACTTCTAACAGTCCTCTGGGGTTGTTTGTCCTAGAAGAAAAATGGGGTTTATATTGTATGTTAGTTACTAAACAAGACATATTTAGCAATAATGGATAAAAATGAAAAGGCATGTACCTGTGATAGACTAATATTCTGTCTTTAATGAATTCAAGGATGTTGTCAAAATAGGCCAAATATCTGATGTTGATAATCTGTCCCCTAAGGAAAAATAAAAACACAACATTGATATTAGACACAGACAACAACAGGTCAATTCATCATCTTCTACTTAAGTCCATTAGAGGTTGTGGGTGACTGTAGCCTATCCCAGCAACTATGGGTTCACCCTGGACAGTGGCCAGTTGAAGGGCTGACAGAGGCATATACATACAGACAAGACAACCATTCACTCTCAATAAGTCACAATTTAGGTTAAAAAAATCTGCACCAACAGGACTGTGGGGGAAGCCAGAGTACCCGGGAAAAACCTACAGTAACACCAGGAGGACATGCACATTCTACCCATAGAGACTGTGGGTTGGATGGCGACAGTCACCACGCACCCCCCAAAAATAACTGCACAAAGAATTGTTACAGGACAAAAACCTGCAGAATCAGACAGTATCACAGGCCACAGAGACATCAGGAAACTTTCCTTTCCAGCAAACTGAATGCTGTGGATCCATACCTGATGAGATTTATGTGATTGTTGAAGCCACGGCTCAGACTTCGGGCTGGCATCTGGTCTAACCACAAAACTGGCTGGTCCGGGTCTGCAATCCTGGGAGCACATAAAGGGCCTGTTAGATCTGTCAGTGTGTAATCCCGATTAGACTTAAAAAAGACTTGAGGGGGAATTTTGGCTGGAATGTGAACCTGAGACTTCATTTAGTATTAGCTCATAATGGGATAACTAGCCACTTTATGAAAATACCACTAACACACATGGATAATGCATTTAAACTCTGTATTTCTTCTTTGCAGCAGAAAAGTAGGGCTAGTAACTATGAAAATTCACTATATGTATTTTTTTAATTATGTTATGTGTTTTGATATGTGAGTCTTAGATGCAGTAGGAATAAGAATACTAGTTTAGCTGTGGTCAAACTACTAAAGCTTTGATCTTTTTGTCTTAAGAAACACAAAAGTGATTATATACAAGACATACAATCCTTATTGGTCTTACAGAAATTGTTGTTTGTATATTTGATGTAAAAGTATATCACCCAAGCCTAACTGAAAGAGCTTAGTCTAGACTTTAAGTGATCTTTGACATTTGATATTATGATATAATTTAACTGCTCTAATGTCCTCACCTCCTCCACTTCACTGATATGTCGAACATATCTCTCCACTGCATTTGTCTGGTTTTGCCGTTGACCCGTACTTTGGAGTTGCTCCATGTTCGGTGCATGGCCTGCATCACCTCCAGTGTCGCTAAGCCCATGGCTGAACAAAAACAATATTTAGTTCTGCTGCCATATTAATATCTTATAATATATCTTACTTTACTTCATGTCTTTTTCTGTACCTCTGTGTATTCTCTTGTTTGGTAGAAAACCCGGTGTGTCATACTGCATTAGCGCCCCCAGATGGTCAGCAGTGCAGATGAGCTTCTGCACTTCACTGCTGTAGCTGTCAAAGTTTTGTGGCAATACATCCCTGTAGTCCACAAAGAAGTAAACACTTTGTTAAAATTTTAAATAAATCTAAAGTAAAGCATAATATTTGACTTTTTCATGGGCACCTAAAGTAATTTACATCAAAGAACCATCCACTTTCATTCACACAACACACCATACCTCACTGGAGGAAATAGCGTCTTGCCCCTGGACACATCAGCAATATGAACTGAGCTGGAGCAAGTATAAAACTGACATCTTCCTGAGACATTGCCTGCATTTCTTAGTGTTGTTGTGTGCACTAGTCTTACTTGATATGTGGCTGTAGTCCTGGCTGTTCTTCATAGTCTTCTATTAAAAAAGGCAGGTTTTTGGCCCAGTGGTTCTTGAAGTTCCCCGGTAAGTCCTGGTCCACATTGTATTCTGCCACTGGGATGTCCAGGTGCGAGTGCAGGTAGCGAGAGTATTCTGGGGAGAATAGTGTGCACAATATGTTTAGCCTAACAATATAGTTTATTCATTTTATATGTACAGAGATAGAACAGAAGGGTGTGTGTCTGTAATATACTGTACATCATGTTAGTCTGGTTTTGTTAAAACCAAATTAACTGTAACAAGACAAACAGGCATTAAGGAATATAAAATAATAGGTCTTGACTTGGCTGAGTTTAGATGATGATTTTCAACATTCAATTGCTGCTCTATTGTACATTTTGTAACTATACATCATAAATCAGTGCAGTATATTGTACCTAGAAACAGCCACTATGAACTATTATGGCTGTGAATATGGAGTAGACTAACATTATAAAGCATCCGTTAAGAATTGTGACTGCTTACCTCTGAGGTATTTGACTTTGAGGTATTCTGAGCTGGCCTTCTGTCCCAGGAGAGGGTCGTTCAACATGACTTTAGTCTGAGCTTTGATGCCTTCATAAAACTGCCCCATGGCGACGTGGCTGAGTCCTTTCATGTACTGACACACCTCATTGTAGGGCTCCAGCTGAAGACACCTCTGGAGACAGCACATGTATTGTAAGACAATGGAACAAAATAGCTCAAACTAGGGCTATACAAGATACACACATTTACCGCAATAGTGAAAAACAATATGTAGAAAGAAACTAATGCATCACAATAATGTGTTCAATCAAAATTATGTGATTTAGTCTTGATTAGCATTTAGGTTTTGATTTACTAGTGTTCATATACTTATGCTTAAATATCTGGATACTATATAAATATTTTAGCTGAAGTTACTATGTCAAAAAGTAAATCCCCACTCATATAATTGCAATACTCAACACAGCTATCACACCTTGCATGTTTTACCATATCAAGAAGCCACAATACCCCGTACCTTGAAGTTGCCTATAGCCTCCTGCAGTGAACCGTGGTGGTACAGCATCATGCCTCGGAGCTGCAGAGACTGAATGTGGTTTTGATTCAACATCAGAGCTTTCTGGAAACTCTCCATCGCCGACTCAAAATCACCCAATTCTCTGTGGTAAAGAAATGCTGCAATTTGAACATGTTCTTTTGGACACTTAGTTATGCATTTCCAATCACTATACAAAAACGTTGGGATGCTCTGTAAAATGTAAAAAGCTAATGTACCCATATGCCAGAAACTATCAATAAGACATTAATTTGAGATTTCACAATGTTATAAAAGGTAACAAAAAAGCTCCCCCAAAAAAGCTAAACTAGTAACATTTCATATTATAAAAAACAATTTGGAAAGACAGACTCTAATATCTTGAATAGGAGATGTATTATTCATTATAATGGCTGGAGATACAGTCGGAGGAGAGTACCTATAAGCCTGTCCGAGGCTCTTATAAGCATCAATAAAGTTAGACTTTAACTTCAACGCCTCTTTGAACGTCTCAATCGCTTCCTGAAAGAAAACACAACAACCTTTTACTCAAAGTGAAAGAGCAGGAAACAATAATAGGGAACATGAGGAGAAAGGCAATGCTCTGACTCAGCATACAGCTCAAATGGCATAATTTTTTTTTAATATTCAGGTTGACCAATGATTAATGTCTATGTATGTATAATAAATGCTGAAGTTATTACATAAATGTTACAATGTATTTTTATTGTCTACATAGGTCCAAATTTGCAAAAAAGTGTGCACAAAGAACCATGCATATTATAGTAAAATGGATTGAAAATTGCTGTGTACCTTGAGCAGCCCTCTATGGAAGAACGTAAGGCCTTTGTAGAGCATAGCAATCGGCTGGTTCTTCTTCAGCTCCAAAGACAGTTGAAAGTCTTCCATCGCTGCCACATAGTCCTGCTCAAAGTATAAAGCAGTGTGAATGCACAAGAACTTCATAACGTGATCAAACTGAAGCCAAATAGCAAACCTCTGCAATAAAAAGCAGTGTCCCTCTGTGTCTGAAGAGACGTGCTGAAGGCTGCAGTGATATGGCTTTAGTCAGGTCAGTAAGAGCTTCACTGATGCGGCCCAAAGGAGACAGGATCTAGAAACACACACAATTATCATGTTTTATATACTAGAGGTGGATAGAAATGTGTACTCACTTACAAGTACTTAAATAAGTTGTACTAAGAGTAAGAGTAGTGTTAATACATATATAATACTCTGTATACAACTTTTGGCAAATCTGCCCACCGCTTTATGTTACATGGATATTGTTTTTTGTTGCTGTGAGTTATGTAGTGTAGTGTATTTTTTTGCTGCTTACATCAATACTAAATGATACTGTCAGACATATTTTCATATACTTTTTTTGGACTATTATGCCTTTATTGATAGCAGTGTATCGACAAGCGTCAGGAAACCAACATTGATTCAAACTCACGACACGTTCTAAGCTCTGAATATGGGCCACACGCTCTACCGACTGAGCTAAATCTCCTTCTATTAACTTTCTTGACTGATTTTTTTAAAAGGCATATCTGTACTTCTACTCCTTCCACCCACATCCGTTTATATTCAAAAGTAAGCCTGAAAAGAGAGCCACTGCTTAAAGAAAACCTCTGCCTTTAAAAAAAACGGCTCTCTGTTGTATGTGTGATCAGATTTCATTGCCCTTTAGCAAACTCTTTCACGCTGGATTACTGAAGTCACACCCCAACAAGGAACACAAAAAACTGTGTTGGATTTCTTTAACGGCAACAGTTTCAACAGATATATAAGCTATTACAATTTAGTTACAATCTATAGTTATCTGTCACGGCTAATGCTATCACGACAAGAGATATTCATTTATCATTCATCTTCTTGGGTACACCCAGAGTACACCCAGAACAATGACCAGTTATAGCAGGTGTGACACTTCGATTTAAACTCTCAGACATCCAGCCACACTCACATTTATTCATTAGAGATCATTTAGATTAACCAACTCCCTAACAGCCAATTACATTACACAATGTATTTTGCAGCTTCATCAGATGACGAAGAGAGATCAGTGCTTTTCATGTTTCATTTGTGTGATTTACTATAGTATTAATAGTAGTAAGGATGCGTGTGATTTCTGTTTGTCCAAAGAACCAGGGGACTCTCCCGTCACTGAACAATGTTACCTTACCTCTGCTCTCTGTTCGTAAACCTCTGGCCAGTTCGGCTCAAGGGTGATGACTCTGTTGAGCTCGTACAAAGCCAGATCTGCATTTTTTATATCCTGTTGGAAGGATGAAAAAAACAACTTAATTAAATGTATACTACACTACTACAATTAACAACCATAGAAAGGCAGAAGACAAATGTGGCTTAGTTTAGGATTACCGTATTTTCCACACTATAGGGCGCACTGGATTATAAGGCGCACTGTCAATGAATGGTCTATTTTTGAAATTTTTTCATATATAAAGGCGCACCGGACCATAAGGTGCATTAAGCGAAACAAAACAGTCAGACAAGTCAGTCAAACTTTATTAAATGCGTTCACAATAACTCTCAAAATTGTTCAAACGTTAA